>JANAVB010020199.1:2648898-2918890 GCA_029216955.1 Iris pallida | reverse complement strand
GGTAATAGTCATCTCTCCCACGGAAGCTTGAATATATGTGTCCGGACACCAACGCTCAACGAGACAGGATCAAGTCTCTACCATGACGTAGAAAATATAAATGGTCAATGTAATAGAAGCCAAATGCATTCACCATGACCACTTGGTCACTTTGTCAACTCCCAAGACCCAATGTCGTTTCATACCGCCATATGTCATGTTTGCAATCGTACATCTGCACTATAATCATATAACTCGATAATAAATATAATTCATATTGCTAGATATGTGAAAAATACATGATAGATAAAATAAAAATAAATTTAGTATACATGTCCAAAAATATCAAACTGATATATGTGTCTCAAGTGTTGTATAATGATGTCTGTGGTAGGTTCATTTGATATACGTTCATCATTTTGACCAATCATTTGTAAAATGATCGTTATCAAAATAACTATTGCTAGATATTTTAGAGATATGATTTAGGGTTTAAGGTTATCGGGTTTAGGGTTAGGGTTTTAGGGTTGTTAGGGTTTTAGGATAGGTTATAGAGTTAGAATTAGGTGTAGGGTTTAAGGTTAGGGTCTAGGGTTAGGATTTAGGGTTAGGTTTATGATTAAAAATAAATATGTACTATCTAATTCAATAAATAATTTTAAATTTGTAAACAGCTAATCTAATAAAATTAATTAAAAACAAAACAACTAACGTTTCCTCTTTGTTTGTTTGTTGTCATTGTTCCCTTCTCTTGTTTGTTGCTACTTCTCTCTTTCTCTTCTTCTCTTCTCTTTCTTCTCTCTCTCTCTCTCTCTCTCCCTCTTATGGGCCTTAGCGCGCGCGCGCACACACACACACACACACACACACACACACACACACACACACACACATATATATATATATATATATATATATATATATATATATATATATATATATATATATATATATATATATATATATTATCCTTTTCCAAATATATGTTGTAAGGATAAAAGAGATGTCTGCTGCTGGCGATATTGGCGATGGAGGCGCGGATCTAGGGTTTGGACACGGGCCGTCTCCACGACCGTCGGACCCCTTGGCCGGCGGTAGGCGGGCCTCGGCCATGAAGAACGGCCTCCCCCCCGGCGGTGGGGGGGTCGGGAGCCAGAGCGGGGGGGTCGGGCGGACCTCCTCACGCGAGCGCGCGCGACAGTTTCCCCTAGGCGGCAGGAGGGGGGGGCGGGAGCACAAGGGGGGTCGGGAGGACCCCCCTCACGCGAGCGCGCGCGGGCAGTATCCCCCCAGGCGGTCGGGGGGGCGGGATCCTCTGTGGGGGGGGGGGGTCAGGCGGACCCCCCGGCGCAGGTGCTGGCGGCAATCCCCCGGTTGGCAGCGGTGGGGGGATGGATCGGGTGTGGGGGGGTCGGGAGGTCCTCCCGGAGCCGTGGCGACTGAGGTGAGTTCCTCTATCGGGAGCGGCGAGGATTTAATTCCAAGCCCCCCGGCTTTCGAATTCGGTGCTGGCCCTAGTTCTCAGGGGACTCAGAAGGATGGAGGAGGGTGGACTACGGTGTCGCGGCGTCGGGCGGCGAAGACAGGGGGAGGACAGGAGGTGGTCAGGGTCATGTTCGGGATCGGCATCCGGCTGACGGTCGTCAGATCGGACCAGGGCGAGGACCTTGGCTCGTGGTCCGGTGGGGTCCGTGGGGGGATCGGTGGGCTGGCGGCCAAAGGCGACTGCGGCAGACAAAGGAAAGGGTAAGGTGGAGGATCCCGCTGTGCTGAGATCTGCTCCTCCCAGGCCGGGGGTCACACCCCAGCCACATGGGACGACTACTCGACCGGCTGGAAGATCCTGGGCAGACATCTGCAAACCTGTGGGGTCAAAAAACCCCACATCGATGGAGTATGTTCCGCCGATCAAGGCGGAGAGGGGTTTCCGGGCCTCGTTCCCCGCGGAGGAGATTGAGAAGGTGTCCGCATACTGGGAGAACACCCTTGTCCTTTATGTCCTAGGCAACAAGCCTTTCTACGGACAGATTCGGGGGTACGCGGTGCGTGTCTGGCAGCCTAAGGAGAGCATGGAGTTCTTTGTCCGCGAGAACGGCTTCTACTATGTGAAGTTCGGTCTCGCGAAGGATGTCGCTAGGATCCTTCAAGGCGGCCCCTGGACGTTTGACGGTCGGCTTATCATTATTAAGGAGTGGACTCCAGAGCTTCACTGTGAGCGGGAAGTTCTGAATGCCATCCCTGTATGGATTCGCTTTCCTGAGTTCCCTGTTCGGTTTTGGAGTATTCCTTTGCTGATGCGACTGGCGAGCTTGGTGGGCACCCCGATCAAGGCTGACGAAGCCACTGCTTTTCGGTCGAGGTTGATGTACGCCAGAATTTTTATGGAGATCCGTGTTGGGAGGGAGTTATCGGCGGTGCTGGAGTACGAGATTCCGTCTGGAGAGGTGCTTAACCAGAAGGTAGAATATGAATGGGTCCCCCCTACCTGTTCACGGTGTTCTTGCTTCGGACACCTGGCCAGTGCATGTTCGGCGGCCGGACATCATGTGGAGCCTTCTATCCCACAGGGTGAGACTCTAGACTCTCCCTGTGATATGGATATCAGAGTTGACAGCGGAGAGGAGGCCTTGGTGGGCGAGGATACGCTTCCGGTGAGTGAGGACGGGACATGCCTCGTTGTATCTACCCAGCTGGCTTCCACGTGTGGGGCGTTGCCTACTCTCCAGGGACAGAGTAGCATTGTTACGAGAGACATGGCGGCGTCGGGGATCGAGGTGCGAGGGGGCGGAGGTTCAGCTGAGGGGCAGGTTTACTGCAAGAAGAGACGTACAGTCGGACCGCTGAGTGACAGCTCCTCCAGGAAGGGGATGCATACTACTGATAGAGAGGAGGCGGTGTGTGTTGACAATCCTTCCTGGGCTTTGGTTCTCTCTCAGGACTCCACACGGCAGTCCGTTCCGTCTGGGATGGAGGAGGATCTTGTAGCGACGGATGCGGCACCTTTCCCAGGTGCCAATCCGGGTGTTTTATCAGGGGACCCTTCCTCTAATTAAATTAATGGCTATTATAGCCTGGAATGTGAGGGGGGCGTGTTCGCTTGGTAGGTGGAGAGAGATCTGTGGGGTGTTGCACAGAGAGAAATGTGACATCTCTATTCTGTTAGAAACGAAGATTAAGGGTGACAAGACTCTTGCTCGTAGGACCCCAGCTCATTGGGCCCAACTACATAACCTGGCTCTGTGTGACATAGCCAGAATCTGGGTTAGATGGAACTTGAAGAGCTGGGATGGAGATCTGATTGTGATGACGGAGCAGTTGATTGCTATTTTCTTCTCCAACAAGGGTGGCTTCCGATTTTTATTGGGGACAGTCTACGGCCACAACGATAGACGGAGGAGGGAATCCCTTTGGAGTGACATTTCCCGGGTCGCAGCTGCAGCTGATTCGGCATCTCTTCCTCTCCTGTTGATCGGGGACTTCAATGCCCTTCTTCACCGTGGGGAGAAGGTG
Organism: Iris pallida; assembly: GCA_029216955.1. Taxonomy (NCBI): domain Eukaryota; kingdom Viridiplantae; phylum Streptophyta; class Magnoliopsida; order Asparagales; family Iridaceae; genus Iris; species Iris pallida. The sequence continues at coordinate 2,915,401 of JANAVB010020199.1, read as the reverse complement.
AGAGGTAGACCAGTTCCAGATCCTATTCTATATGATTTTCAGAGATGTCTCCTTCAGGCAGGGCTCCAGGGACTGTCTCGCTCGGGCTTCATCTGGACTTGGCATAACAAAGCTATTCAGAATAGGGTGGCATGCCAGCTTGATAGAGCTCTGGGTAATGGGGAATGGTTCCGTCATTTTCCTAACACTTCGGCGGAGGGTTTGGCTGCTGGGACGAGTGACCATTCCCCCATCCGGGTTGGATTCACTTGTTGGACTCCTGGGAAGGCCCGTCCTTTTAGGTCCAACAACAGTTGGTACCTCTCTGAGGGCTACCTGGAGGCTGTCACAGAGGGGCTTGATAGTGGTCAGCAGGGGACGGCCCAGTTCCGATTGGTTCGTCGTCTCAAGGCCACGAAGCAAGCTCTTCGGAGTTGGGTGAAGGGGTTGCCGAAGGCTTCCTTAGAAGATAAGGAGGTGGAGTTGCGAGCCATCCAGGAAGATATACAGGCTGACATGCTTAATGGGGACTTGGCGGCTAGAGAGAAGGAGCTGATTGAAGAAGTCAGCATCTTGCAGTTGCAGAAGGAGATCGGCACGGCTCAGCGGGCCAAGTGCTCCTGGCTCAAAGACGGCGACCGGTGCTCCAAGTTCTTCTATGATGTCATCCGGACCAGGCAGCATCGGAATCACATCTCCCGGCTTCTGGATGTGGATGGCAATCTTGTGGGGGAGCCGACTGCGATTCAGGACGAGGCGGTCAGGTACTACTCTGAGTTTTATTTCCAGACTGACTACTTGTCTGTGTTCCCAGAGATCATTACGAAGAGGTTGGTGACTCCGTACAGGAATAGTATTCTCCTTGCGCCCGTTACATTGGAGGAGGTAGAAGCTATTGTCAAGCTGGCGGATCCCAACAAGGCTCCAGGCTCGGATGGTTTTAGCAGTGGTTTCTACAAACGCCACTGGGATACTCTGAAACACCAGGTCTTGGAGGTGGTTCAGGAGTTCTTCACCAACGGAAAGCTGCTAAAAGAGCTGAATCACACCTTCCTGACTTTGGTGCCTAAGAAGGAGGGAGCAACAGCGCTGGCGGACTTCAGACCTATTGCGTGCTGTAATTATCTTTATAAGATAATTACGTACCTTATGTGCCGGTGTATGGAGGGGATCATGCAGGGCTTGATATCCCCGAACCAGGCTGCATTTATCAAGGGAAGATCGATTGCCGAGCACAGCCTCCTGGCTCATGAGATGGTGAGAGGTTTTAACAAACCGGGAGGAGAGAAGGCTTGCGTGAAACTGGATCTGCGGAAGGCGTATGACATGGTCAACCGCGACTTCCTTTGCCACCTGATGACTGCCATGGGTTTTGGGGACCATTGGGTAGACCTGATACGGGAGTGTATCACGACCCCCACTTTCTCGGTCCTCATACAGGGCATCCCCTATGGGTATTTCCAGAGTAATCGTGGGCTTCGGCAAGGCGACCCCCTGTCCCCTTACCTGTTCACGATTGTTATGGAATATTTCACTTGCCTGATGGATTTAGCAGCACACCGAGGGAGGCTTGTCCCACTATTCCGGAGGGTGGATCCCCCTGTCACCCACCTCATTTATGCTGATAATCTCTTGGTGTTTATCCGGCCTTCGATGGAGGGTATGCAGACGCTTGCAGAGATTATGGGGGAGTTGCATTCCTTATCGGGACTTCAGCTGAACAGGGAGAAGAGCCGGGTGTACTTCATCTCCTTATGTCCCCAGAAGAAGGAGCGGGCTTACGTGCTGGGTATCGAGAGGAGTGATCTTCCGGTGCGCTATTTAGGAGTGCCCCTCACTGTCAACTATGTCCGGGATCATGATTGCCATAGTTTGGTGGAGTATGTCCAGAGGAGGGTGGAAGGTTGGCAAGCCTCGGGATTGTCATTTGGAGGTCGCATTGAGCTGGTTTGGTCAGTGATTACAGCTGTTGCTCATTTCTGGCTACAATCCATCCTCCTCCATGTCGCTACTGTTAGGAAAGTGGATCGGATTTGTGCAGATTTCATTTGGAGAGGGGGTATGCATGCGATCTCTTGGGATCAGCTCTGCCGTCCCAGGAAGGAGGGAGGAGTGGGGCTTCGGCCTATGCTGGAGATTCGGGAGGCCTCCGCGCTTAAGCTGACATGGAAATTCCTAAAAGGGGGGTCTCTCTGGGCTGCCTGGATGCATAGCAGATATGTGAAGCAGGGCAACTTTTGGACGTGTACTTCTGACAGCAATCATTCCGTCACGTTCAAGACTGTCCTGAGACACTGGGGGATTCTCAAGTCTGCTATCAGGAAGGTCATGAAGGATGGTGCTGGAACGGACCTCTGGCGAGATCCCTGGATAGATCAGAGCTCGTTATTGGACATCAGGGGGGGCCCAGACTCACCAGGAGGACAGGCGGGGACTGACGTGTAGTCGGATCATACGTGATGGCGAGTGGAGGCCGGAGTCCTATCGTTTTACCATGGAGCTGGGAGAGATCATTAGCACTGTTGCCATTGATCCGGACTTGCCTGCAGATCGGTGTATTTGGGAGCCGGCGGGTTCGTCCCCGGGTTCTGGGGAGTTCCAATTCAGGAGTTGCTACAATCTCATCAGGCGCACTTTTCCTCAGAGTCCTGACTACGATTTTGTTTGGTGCAAGGGCCTGGCAAAGAAGATGCAGCTCTGTCTTTACAAGCTCCTATTGGGTCGCCTTCTTACTCGAGATCGGCTGTGTTCTTTTGGAGTACCGGTTCCGGATCCCAAGTGTGTGCTGTGCGGGGTGGAGCTAGAATCTATCAGCCACATCTTCTTTGAGTGTGTCCTGACTTGGCAGATTTGGAAGGAGCAAAGTAGAATTTTAGGAGGTTGTGACTCCGGGAAGAGTACTGGGGACATCATTACGGTGATCCGAGATAGTAGAGGTCGAGGGAAGGACTGGTTCCGGACTGCCAGGGTTCGTCTGGCTGCTTCGGTTTGGCATGTCTGGCGGGAACGAAACCGTCGGATCTTCGAGGGACTGGTTACACCTCTTGTGAGCTTGCTTCATAACATCGAATCTGATGTAAATGTTATGAGGTCTTGATGAGTGGGATTTCCCACTTCGATTGTATGTTGTACGATTACTGTGTTTCTTTGGAATAAAATTTACCATTTTCCAAATATATATATATATATATATATATATATATATATATATATATATATATATATATATATATATATATATGTCCGTCAAAACTTATGAAAATAAATTAATATACACGCCAGACGATCACATAGAATGCATCATGGCCCATAATTTTTTGAAACTTCTCTCTTTCTAGATAATTTGTCTAAAGTATATTATTATATATAGTATGTACTGTTAATTTATTGGGTGTCAAATTATTAAGATCCTACTGTACTATTTAATTGAACTAGTAGAAAAATATGCTCAGACTACAGGCATTAGTTCCCTGTCTTTGATTGGAAAAGCAAAAAAAAAATTTATGGAGAAACAAAATTTGGTAAAATTCTCTCAAGGATATCAAGTTGTAAAAATTTAGGTGGAGAAGTAAAACTCGCCATTTCCATTGTTTTTACCTTTTTTTCCAACAACAAAGAGTCCTAACTAGTGTTTAGCAAGTTTCCGAATAAAATGTCGATCGGCATTTTTGTCATCAACTCTGGCAAAATATTTGACATTTTGACACTTTAATATTTGTAAAGAAAATAACTTACGCTGTGTTTTGCACAGCCAAATCCCAACTGGCAGAACATAACAAACAAATCCCACGCATGGCAGTGTTGTTTTGTTTTGTTTTTTTTTTTTTCAATTCGGAACTCCGCACTTTGGCTTTTTTTAATTTTTTGGTCACAAACTAGCATGAAAGTGCCATTGGGTCTCCAACCAAATTTCTGATACTTTGCATCTTGGAGAGAATTGCACAAAATTTCTCCACATAAAAAAAATCTGTTGGAAAAGACCAGTATATCCGAGTCTTCAGATTGTCATTCCAACTTAATTGATTTATTTAGGAAAACAGGATTGCTACTAACTTTAGCCGCAGTTGTCCTGCCAAAAGATTGCTTCCAAACAATATGTAGTGGTTCTGCCAAAAGAAAAAGAAATTTTTTGACTTGTCCTACACTTTGATTAGCACATTTCAAGGTGAACTCTACTGTTTTACAATAATATAAGAAGTCTTTCACTTTTGACGAAAATTGTCTAAAACTGACACTCAACTCATTTGACACAATATTTTTGACCAAAATATCCCTCTCCCTGATGTCTTCTACCCCGGGACCCCCTACCGCTCCCCCTCCCTCACCGAGCGTCTCCCCGGGAACCCTCCCCCCCCTCCCCCCCCCCCCCCCCCCCCCCCCCCCCCCCCCCCCCCCCCCCCCGCCCTTCCTCTTTTTCTTGCCTCCCCTCTTTCTCTGCCACCGCCGACACACCACCGACAGCAGCAGGTGCGGAGCCGCGCGCGACGGCAGCGGTGACAGCTAACAGCGGGTGTCACGCCTTGGTCCCGTAGGACCGATCGTCCTCGCTAAGGCGTGATGTCGCACGAAGCTAGGTTGCGCTAGTGCAAGGCGGGTTCCATAACGACCGATTACAGCGGCTTGCGACGGGATCGTCGCACAGAAGTCCCAAGCAGAAACATTGAATAAAAAAGGCAACACAAGCATTGAACAAAATCAGAGTCTTTATTGATATAGAAACAAGATTGCAATGTGACACGTGGCCAAGATTTACATTGTCTCTCAAGCTCACTTTTCTCTCAAATTACAAGTCACTCTGCTCTCTCTCATCTCTCAGTACAATTTCATGAGCCAACGGATGCTTCAGATAGGCGATGTTCATACATTATGTCATGTATAAGTTCAGACTCCGTGCGACCACACGCCTCGAAATGCCAAGGAACTCCGTGCCTCGACGCATCCAAGCGAGCTCCGCGCAAACGAGCTTCTACCTGTGCCTGAACATGAAAACTGTGCGGGTGTCAGTACTCAACTGTACTGGTGGAGTGAGCTCCTCGCCCACCCATACCAAACCAACACGTTCATTTACTTTGTGCAACATAATCCCTTTGTGATTGTCTTTTTATTCTTGTCTTATGATCGATTTTAGGATAGATGCTGGCATATTTGTGTCTCTAGACCATCATCGTGCTATCGCACCGATAACTTCCTTATCCTTGCCTTTAGGTCGTTCTCGTGCTTGCAACATCAACGTACCGACTCGTGCATGCCTTATGGCCCATACTTTGGGATGCAACAACATGATTCGTGTCATCGACTTGGTTCGTGCTTCAACATCGAGGCCGTGCCTCGCAACTTAGCATGACTTGACCAAACTTGCCTTACGGCCCTTCTTGACTTAACTCGAAACGACTCAAGTCTGACTTATGCAACTCTATGCCAACGACTTAATACTCGACGCTCTATTTCGTGCCCAAGCACGCATCTTTTCTATAGCCAAATCTTAGGCTTCTTAAGACTTGTATTGCAACCGTGCATACCATCTGTATCCCATTCGTGCCGTGCTTGCACTTTCTTTTATTCGATCGACACCATGCATACGGATTGCTGCTCAACACGCCAACTTATCTATATGAAAGATCACGGCCCCCCAGGCCTACTTAGACATGTAGTCTGGCGTAGACAAGACGTCCGGCGCGGGTAGTGAGCCCCGTCGAAGGCCTTGAATCGCCTGAGCGGTACAATCCAGCTCAACTACCTTACTCCCCTCCTAGGCCGTTGCGGTCCTGTGACCCCAGGTTTTCGAATCGAGGGTGCGAAACCTTGTTGACAGGTTGTCTAATGATCACGAACTTACATGGACTTCAAGACTCAACGTAAATGCATGGCCTAACCGTCACAACTTACTTTCCTTTGGTTTACTTCTTTTCTTTTTCCTACTTCTTTTGCAGAGCCCAAACCAGGGTTGCCTCATGATTGACCTACAGTCCCGATATCTTTTCAGTGTTTCCATACTCTTATTGACTCAACTCATGAATGGCTAATTGATATCCTTCAAGCATAACTTGAACAAAACGTGTTCTTCATGTGCCATAGACCGTGGCTAACTTTTCTTTGAACCGACCGTAGCTCGTGCCTTAGACTGACTTGTGTTCTATACGACACTATCGTCCAAGTCATACTTTGTATGACAAGCCTTGAAATCATGGGACTAAGTGACTTGACAACCGCAGATAATATGGGATGGTGCTTGCTATGACTTCGATAGCTCAGCATAACTTTGCCTAACTTAATTGTGCAACAACTTGACGAGCAAAGGCTATGTTAAGCCTCGCATCGTAGGTAACATGCCGTGCACACGTTCGACTTGAACAACCAAGTTCTTTGAATGCCTAGACTTATGCCACAAGCCGTGCGATACAACTTAACCCGTGGGACGAGCAAAGGCTATGCCAAGCCTTGGACGATGAGACCGTACTTGCTTTATCAAGCATCTATACGTGCGACGCCTATGACTTAGGCTAAGTTCATGGCTTGGGGCAACTTAGACCAACTTCTTTCTCCAAGTCATGGGACGAAGGACCGAGTATCATTTTGAAAGCACGTCGTGCAACACTTCTATGCCGACCGTGGGACCTTTCCATATTCTAACTCATGCCGACCTGACTTGGGATTATTCCTTTAGCTATGTGGATTCGTCTCTTCTATTATCAAGCCTACTTGTGCATTTGAAAACTTTCGTTTTATTAGTGTGAAGGTCAAGCTGAGGCAAGTTCACCGAAGCCACCCACCTGAGCGAAAAGTCGCCTCGACCGAGCGGGTCTTCGAGCAGCCGTTGCATAGCTAAATCCGAACGCCGTTGGTGTTTCGATTCCTCCGATTAAGCTGAACGGGACGGGACATTACAACGGGGGCAAGCAGCGTTGGGGTTGTGCAGGGTGGGACGAGCAGCAGCACTACATAGACGTGGACGAAGGTACGAGGAGCCTTGGGGGCAAACAGTGGCGCGACATGGGTGGGTGCGGAGGCACGAACAACGGCTAGGAGCGGAAGCACACGACCGAAGGGGGTGGTTGGGGGTGCACCTCGGGATAGAAAACAACAGAGGGAGGAATATTTTTGTCTTAAATTGTCCGTACGAAAGGAATTCTGATAGTCAGTGCCAGATTTTGTTAAAGTCGGAGGACTTGTTATACATTGTGATAAAACAATAGAATGCACCCTTAAATATGGTAAATAAAGTTGGAAGTCAAAATTTCTCAAAGAAAAACTACGCCACACTTAACATACAGGCAAACGTTCATCCCCATCATGTGCAACGCCGTTAACAAAGGATATTAAAAACAGTCGTGCATTACTCGAGGTACAAGCATACGACCACCTTACTCGATCATACTCAGAGATCAGCACTCACACTACATAAATCAACCTACTCGATTCATAGTCAGAGTTCAGCACTCACAAAATATAAATTCTGCAACGCTCTCACATTTGAATTCCCTACAGAAGCATTTCCTCACTGTTTTCACACCTTGAATTGTTCTCAGCAATCCAACTCCAGACGACCTTTCACCAAATATACACCTGCCATTAGAAATCCATACCTCGTATTGGAGGTTAGCTCCAACAATGACACTAACCAATGGTTTCATATAAATCTACCGATGGTTTCATATACAATCTAAGGGCAGTCAAAAGTCTGTGTCCAAAATTTCAGGCAGTGGGGTCGAGCACCAAAAGTTATAGTCTGCAACGTGCAGAGTAATGCTCGCGCTATTTATAAATGAACGATTTGCCCAGTTAGAAAAGCAATAGACACTAAGCAACATTCTTTTGTCCAGATATAGGTTCATTAAAGGCTTGAGAAAATTCATGCATAAAAATCTTGAGATGACTAACATTTGCATTTGAACAGTAATTAAAGGGTGAATTCTAAACTTCTCATAGTTCCCTTCCATTGAGAAGGGAGTTGATCCTTCAAACATTCTGAGAAAACTCCGAGGCATACAACAACCTAGTAAAATGTCCCCCAAAATGCGCAGAATACACCTGGCCATGGAAAATGAAAAAAGTTTAGTGGTATGATATTAAACTATAGCTAGTAAGCTTGCTTGCCAATTGGAAAAGGATTAAAATAACAGAACATGATGACAGCCATAATAGAGGAAAGAAAAACAAAAGAGAGGATTCAAATATGTGAACCCCAGTTGTGAAATCTTTCTGAGAGAGATTGGAAGCCTCTGCATGAAAGTTGAAGACACGTGAGTGACTACCATTGGGAAATTCAATAATGAAAATATGTATTTCTTCTGACACCTTTCTGTGTATACTTCTTGGCAACCCTAAAATTTTGGGATGAAGGTTTTGTTGTTGGTAATTGGTATTGGTCCTATTGGAGACTAGAACTACAGATTAAGAAATTCTGAATGAAATTGAATTTCCACAATTCATAACACCAGAGCCTGTGTTCCTTCCACACGAGAAGCTTAGTAACAGATTTTATGTAACAGGCAAAGCAATCCAACACATTGCCTACCTACCCACCCCCATGTCTGCCCCTCCATCATATTCATCATCCAAACCTTCTCCCATGAATGGGGTTGACTATGGAAGACAAGAAAGCTCCATACAAGATGTGAAAGTTATTATGACCGGCCTGACGCTGACCTTTGTGTTGGTGCCAAATTCATAGCCATCATGAAATGGTCATGCCATAAAACCTAGGCGACCAGTTGGCTAGTGGGTAGACCAATAGGTATCAAAAGCGAAAAGCGCACTTAGGCACCATGGTATTTCAGGGCCCAGGCGCAAGCACAAAAGAGAATTGTGCAAAATGAGCAAAGCAAGGTGAATGAATAATTAGAAGAAAAATAGAGGTCATAAAAGTGGTGTGTTACTATGTCTAGGTCCCACTTACTCTAACAAAGGAAAGCTAAAATAAAGCTTGAACCAAAGATGGGGAATGTTGATGATGCTAGTGGGTACTCATATGAGATCACTTTTTTTTTAACAATAGCAAGGCACATACCTAGCTGAAGCCAGGTGCAACTTCCCTTGGTGTTGAGCTTCTCGTCTAGGCGTGCTTTTAATAATTATAGATAGACCTATATTTTAATAATTATAGATAGAAAGCTCCATATAAGATGTGGAAGTTATTACGACTGGCTATCGACCTTACGCTAACCTCTGTGTTTGTGCCAAATTCATAGCCATCATGAAATGGCCATGCCATAAAACCTAGGCGGCCAGTTGGCTAGTTGGTAGACCAATAGGTATCAAAGGCAAAAAGCGACTTAGGCACCATGGTATTTCAGGGCCTAGGCACAAGCACAAAAGAGAGGTGTGCAAAATGAGCAAAGCAAGGTGCATGAATAATTAGAAGAAAAATAGAGGTCATAAAAGTGTTGTGTACTATGTCTAGGTCACACTTGCTCTAACAAAGGAAAGCTAAAATAAAGCTTGAACCATAGATGGGGAATGTTGATGATGTTAGCGGGTAATCATATGAGGTCACACTTTTTTGAACAATAGCAAGGCACACACCTAGCTGAAGCCAGGTGCAACTTCCCTTGGTGTTGAGCTTCTCGTCTAGGCATGCTTTTAATAATTATAGATAGACCTATACTTTGGCTATGCACTTTAAGCTTACGCAACTACACAGCACCCTCAAGTCCCATAGAACATTAAGGATCTAGACAGAGAGGTAAGACGATACAATTTTCCAATAGGGAATTGCATTCCTCTCTATAACACACAAAGCCAAAGAGTGAAAAGGAATCACAATCCCATACTAGATCAAACCTATTATGACTATCCACTAACAAGTCACAAATTTTGTCTACAATATCATTTGACCGGTCCTTGTCTCAATCACCATTCTAATCCCACCCCAATATATTTACAAAAAAATTCTGGGGTGTAGTTTATTGGTGTTTATACATATGTATGTACATGTACATTACACATACGTAAGGCGCATGCAAATACATGTTAGCCATGCAAGATGGGATTACTAGTCTCATACTCATGATGCATAGAGACGGTCAGTAAGTTTTCTGTTATATTAAGAAAATGAGGTGGCTACCTTACTAAATTAAGCTTGAATAACTACATTTCTCTTAACCAACTAGCATAAAAAATCGTTGTACTTAGCAGAAAATGTCCAAGTGCTCTATTTACTCACATTTTCTAGTGAAGGTCCTTTGTATGAATTTCCCAGCCTAAACCCAGATAGTGACAATTGAGAAATTCATAATTTATATTCAGGCGTACATCCATAAAATGCAAAAGTTATATTTATAAAATGACTGTTAATCAGCATTATAAAGCTACATCCCTTTTCCCCGGCATTGATCGTCTACTTAGAAAAAAGTAAAAATGTACTTCAGATTTAGTTAACAGATGGTACTTTCATTAACCAAGGAATCTTTTGCATCAGTTTTATCAAGGTATAGAATATGGAGGTCTTTCCATGTGTCTTTGGTTAGAATCAATAAAAACAAAATAAAAGGTCATCAAGGAATAATGAAAAAGACAATAACTGTAGCAAAGCTAGCCAATTGCCGTACTTGCCTATGCCAAGCAAAGACTTCACTGACATAAGCAAATTCCTTGCCATGGATGTCAACAGACACCCAAAATACGATATTTTATATTGGTTGCTTGCTGGAAACTGTGCATCTCTTGAGCACAATTTTGAAAACGCAACCAGTACCACAAAAAATTCCTGGCAGGTGAGGATGGGAGATAGAAAAGAGATGTGAAAGGCAGCTGAGGATTATCACACCTAGAGGTAACTGTTAACATCCAGAACAGATAAAGCAAATATGAAAAAGAACAAACTAAACCTGGAAATGGCAACAAATAAATCACCAATTATATCCATACATTTCTGAGATGTTAAGAACATTTACAACTTGCACTATTCAAAACAATGGATACCACAAGGAAATAAACATGCAACTTTCTTCGTTCTTGCTGACAATAAGGATTACCTAGAAACTATGTGGCACGACGTAGATACAGGATAAGGACACGATACATATCCAGGATAAGACCAGTTTCCGGTAGGTACAATAAGTAGTCACCTATGTTGCAGAATACAGACATGAATATGTTACGGATAGGACCCCACTTTCCTGTGCCGGTGCAACATACCCTATAAAGGTCAAGATCATTTATAGTGCGAAGTCAAAGCTAACAAATAATAACATATTTATAGTGTAATTAAACTTGAGCGTAGGAGGAGGAAGGGAGAGCTTTACTAAAAAAATGTTAAAAGAATAGCAACTAAAGTACAAACATGAAGTAAATCACAAATATAAAGCTATGTTTTAATGTTGCTACAAGGTATAAAAGTGAGTGTTCAGTATGTCGTGAAGGCAACATATTTTATAAGCCTCTACATAACTTGGCAGTAACAGTTATTTTTTACTGAGCAGCAACAGTTTGGACTGGCAAAGGCAAAGGCAAAGGCAAAGGCAAAGGCAAATGGAAGGTAAAAAATAAGTAATTACACCTATCAGATAAATCCTTTTGCTAAAGCAACTGATAGCACAGTTGAAGATTTCCTTTTGTTACTATAATAATCAAAGTTCTCTTCACTCAAATCACCTGCATGTGATTTTTATCATAAATTTATCTTGTAGTGGGACACCGGTCGTGGAATAGACGCATGATTAGCTGTTTGTTATGGGTATATAAAAGCAAGAAGTAACAAGGAAGATTGACGACGGGTTAATTGGAGTCATTGTGAGCAATTAAATATTCGTGTAACATAAACAGCTACAGTTGTGTTCAGCATGAACATGTGGTGGTATTACTATTTGTGTTAATTGGTTTCCATTCTTGTTCTTTTCTAATGCGTTAAAGCAGTACTGGCAAACTTGGGAGATGTAAAGAAGGGTGTACAATATTACATTCAGTTGATGATATTCTCCAAACAAACCTACTCCTCTCTACAGCTCAGTCTATGATGATGATCACTGTTCTAAAAGGCGGTCTAGGCAGCGCCTAGGCGCGTGGTGTCCGTCCGATGCCCGCCTAGACAAACCCCCCCCCCCCCCCCCCCCCCCCCCCGACGTCCGACTATGCATGTTTTGGGATTTTATGAATTTTTTTTGGCAATTTTCACTAGGTTTTTTGGATTTTATTTATTTATTTTTGAACCGCCTAGATCTAGGCCGCCGCCTAGGCGCTAGGCGGCAGGTGCCCGCCCGACTAGCGCTTTTCACAACCTTGATGATGATAACAAAAACCGTGCATTTTACAATTTTACCGGCTGACGTATAGATCTAGAACCCACCTAAAGCACTTTAATTACATACCAATTCCAGTAAAAAATCATTCTAGCGAGATCAACTTCAGCTACCATTAAAGTGCATATACGGCATTCAGAGACCGTAAAAAGGATGAGATCCTGCCAAAAGTCAGCATCCTTCAATTGTCTACCAATCACTTGCACATATTTGAATCACCTACCAGCCAAACACACAGAGATACAAGGAATTGTATGTGTTTATGAAACACCTTAGCTAGAAAACACGGGCTCCAAAATCAATCTCATGTCCGTGTCACCAAGGAGAAAAGGAAGCTGGATATCTTCCTGAAACTTCTTAGCTAAAAAGAATACATTTGAAAAATGAAATCTGGTCATGTTGGAGTCATGTCTGCACATGTACACAACATACACTCCAAAAATACTAGGAGTCAGAAACCAAAACCGGTGCCAATGCAAGTCCCAGCTGTGTCTCTATTATGGCAGCGCATTATTTGTCTCCGAACGACCTAGCTTCTCAGCTATTCCAGTAGCTATTCAAACAAAATATTGCAAGTATTTTATATATGATATATCAATCCACATTGTCAATATTCAGAGACTAGGCAGCCCAATAATAACAATAATCGCTCAGAAGAAAATGGCCAGTAACTTCCTACTACTATTAGAAGACATCACCATTACAAAGAAACCAAAACCGAAATATCGCCAACAAAACTATCAAAACAGTTAGGGCAAATTAACGGCTTGAGTCGAGCTAAATGAGTTATAACAATTATGTTGAATCATTCATCATATTTTTCAAGCAAAACTAACTAAAAAAGGAAGCTCTATACCTCACTGTTACTGCTGGTTCTGCCCCTGTCCCTGCTGATTGGGCGGTGGCGGCGGCGGCATCCCAGGCCTGGGAGCGTACATCGGAGGCATCCCTGGCCTCTGCGGAGGGGGCGGTCCGGGCATTCCAGGCCTCATGGGTGGCGGCGGCATCCCGGGCCTCATCATCTGAGGCGGCTGCTGCTGCGGCGGGGGAGGGCCCATGGGCGGCCTCTGTCCGTACTGCTGGTACGGTCCCGGGGGCGGGCCGCCGGGCCGCATCATCATGGGTAGCGGACCAGGCGGCCCGCGCATCTGCGGCGGGGGCTGACCGGGGAAGCCCGGCGGCATAGGTCCTCCGGGGCGCATGACAGGGGGCGGGTAGGAGACGGGGGGACGGGCGATCTGGGGCTGCATCATCCCAGGGGCGGGCCCGCCGACGCCGCGGACGGGGCCGGAGAGGCCGGGCTGCGCCTGGACGAGGGGGGCGGTGGGGATGCCGCGTCCGGCGGCGCGGCCGATGCCGGGGCCGGAGACGGCGGAGCCGGGGTGGGCGCCGCGGGAGCGGGAGTCGTCGGGGGGAGGGGGTCCCTCGACGGTCATGGAGACGACTTCCTCGCCGCGGAGGAGGACGAGGCCGAGGGTGCGGCGGTCCTCGCGCTCCTCGGCGGCGGCGGCGGAGGGCTTGGAGTCGGCTGCTGCTCCCTTGGTGGCGGTCTTGGAAGGTGGGAGCTTGCGGAACTCCTCGCAGTCGCCGAGGACGAGGTTCATGTGGCGGTCGAAGGCCATGAACTTGCCGACGAGCTGGCGACCGTCCTGGATGGTGACGCGCATCCGGTAGTTGATGTACTGGAGCATCTTCGACCCCTTCGACATCGACATCGCTGCTGCTGATGCCGACGGAAGATATTAGGGTTAGGGTTTTTGGGAGAGCAGATCTAAGGATGGGGATTTTGAGAACAAAAGGGTTTTAGGCCTTTTGAGCCATTGTGGACCGACTCGCGCTAGAGCCGGTTCATTTCAATACTGATCGACACACGTGATTTGCACGTGTATTACACCTTACATATATAGGAGGCTTGACACGTGGCACCAGTGATGTTTTGCTTCCTCCTATAGTAGCATGGGTACCATTCTTAGAGCATCTCCAACCCTATGGGTACAACTCGGACGGACTAAATCCGAGTTCGATCGGATAAATTTGCTAATGGGTTGGATTAGGGTTGAAAATACTTGGACTTGGATTTGGGTTCGGGTTAAAATATTTGAGCCTGATCAAAAATTGGGTTGGACTTGGGTTCATGTGTCGGGTTACCCGAAGAAAAAAAACCATATATATATATATATATATATATATATATATATATATATATATATATATATATATATATATATATATATTGTTTCATACTTTTAAATAATAAAAAATTAAATCCTAAATTTCTCAACCTAAACTCTTTGACTCCTTCTAAATCCCATGTTAGTTGTATTTTGTAATGATTGGTGCTTAATTGCTATTTGATTATATGTTTAACATTAATTTTATTTTAAATATCATATAGAGTCCGATAAACCCGATGAACTCGATCCAACCCGAGCTTCCTCTGGGCTAGTCTTGGGCTTCATATGTTGAACCCGAGGTCGAATTGGGTTTGGGCTCGGGCTAGGCTTATCATTCATCGGGTTGGACTCGGGTTGAACTCAAACCTGACCCAACCGTCCGAGTTGCACCCCTACCAACCCTATTGTCTTGTTAAGTATTGTGAATCTTAGGTAGCATAAGACACAAGACAATGTGAGTCTTAGGTGGCAAGTTTATACTCACAAAAGCCATTGAGATAGAACTTCTCCAATGTAAAAGTATTGAGAAGACAATAAAAAGTACTTTTTCCAACTTCCAAGACAACTCCTCCACTTCTTTATTTTTTATAAATATTTCTATTCATAATTGATGATGTGGAGACAAAGTCATTGTGAAGTGCACTGTCTAGATCTAGACAACCAACTTCACATTGTCCTTGCCATGTTAGTGCCATGTCAACCTAATGATCTATTCTACATCTACATTGGAGAAGGATTTTTGAAATGAAAGTTTGTCATTCCTATGTGGCAACCTTTTTTTTTCCTAAACTCACAATAGGGTTGGAGATGCTCTTATAGTGTCATGCTACTTGCTCTTTATGTGATGTATTATTGCTCTTTATGTGATGTGTTATGATGTTATTGGAGGAGAGCAATAACACGTGGTGAGGCTTGACCACTGAATAATCCGGTCGTTTAAACAATGTCATTTGGATGGTGCATATATTTTTATTATGTCAACTTAACATTTGTTTATGAGATCTTATTAGACTAATATTCTGGAAATGTCTATTTGAGTTTTGAAATAAACGACATAGTATATAAATATGTCCATCTGAAATAGTCGCTACCTGTGCTGCAAGGATCCGTCTACACCAGGCTATAAGTCCACGGATAGCTTGTCATGCTAGTGACCCTTCATATAGATTGAGTCGGCATGATAGCGACAATCCGCGTGTATGCCATAGATTGACTCTGGAAGTGAATACATGATATGCAAAGCAAGTAGTTAAGCCTAAGGTTTGGCTTCAGCATACACACGTGCCTCGGCATAATATGTGGTGGATAATTTAGTAGCTTAATACTGAGTCTTTATGATATAACTGTATTATTGAGTTTGAGACAAGGAAGGCCGGAAGGTAAGTATGGGTAAGTTTATATTGTATTGTGAGGCACAACCATGATATTGTTACACAAATAGACTTTATGGCACGACCACGATGTTGAGACACAAATAGGCTTGTAGTTATGCCATGAAACTGATCTTAAGACAAGATAGAAATATCACAAAAGAATAGTTCGCAGTCACTAAATGAACATGTTGGTTTTGTATGGGTGGGCGAGAGGCCTCTCCACCAGTGCATTTAATGTACTGATATCCCTACAGTTTTGAGCGCAGGTTCAGGTAGCAACCCGTTCGGTGCAGAGCTCGTTTGGATGCGTCGAAGTATGGAGTTCCTTGGTGTTTCGAGACGTGCGGCCACATTGAAGTCTTCACTTATACGGGATAATGTATGGACATCGCATTATTCAAGTTGTAAGCCTCATGGATGAGAAAGAGCTGAGTAATTGTATACAGAGAGATTGTGAGCTTGAGCGATTGTAATATTGCCTTTGTGTCTTTGTAATTTCGTTCAATATCAATAAAGACTTTTCATTTTTTATATCATCTGTGCTACTTTATCTTTTCCGCTTCGAGACTTCTGTGCGGTCCTGTTCTTTAGCCGCTCAATAGGTCATTTTGGTATTTGCCATATGCGAGCGCAACTTAGGCTCGCGCGGCATCACGTTCTGCAGAATTGGGACATGACAGTTAAGCAGGACTAAGTGAAGGAAAGTTAAGTGATGGAGAGTAGTATAGTTCCCCGTCCCGATAGGCGGCGGACTATATAATATGCTTGCGATGAGTCAGACTCGGTCGATAACTTAGATGGGCTAGTCTGATTCGATCGCTGAGCTTGGTATTTGATAACGCCTTGCGGCATTGAACAAATCGATTTGGATGAATGTTACAAGAATTGATCCAACTAATGGAACGACTTCTGTTGGAATAAGCACTAGATGCAGCAGGCTGCTTCTCGGTGAGTGAGCTCTATATAAGAGTCCCTTCGACGGGACCGGACTGCTATATAGTTTTTTTGAGTTTTCGCTGCTTAGTTTTGATGAATGTATTTTCGCGTTGATTTTTGAATGCATTCTACGAATTTCAAAATGAAGGATTAAAGAAGGTATTCTGACTAAGTGTTGGTGCCATTGCGGTAGCTTGCATAACTGAAGCTTGAACGTTGCGAAGCGCTTCGACTTTCGACACGATCAAATACTTGGTGGGTGGTTCGACCCCTTCTTTTCTACTCCTTCCCGCAAACGAAATTTTTTTTGCCTCGAACTTTTTCAAATCGACGATGCCAAGTTAAATGCATGCCAATCTACTAAGATCAAGAACTCGGAAAAAATGTATCGATTTAGAGTAATTTACTCTAAAAATATAAGTTTCACATCGAAAAGAGAAAAGATAAGGTTCTAGAAAAGAGATAGACTATTTCATCTTCTGCAAAATAAAATTAAACATTGGTCGCGACTTACGGTGCCTTGGGAAATTGGTTCCTTCGGGACGCCAGATCAAAAGTACGAATTTAGGGAAAATGAATCATTGCATGAGTTGGAAAAAAATGATAATGCTGCTCAATACTGTCCACGCTATGCAATCTATTTTCATATATTAAACTGTTCACGCATTGGCATGGTCATGGACAACTTGTGCACAAGAACAAGTTAGTTTTTCTCGAAACGGTATCCGGGGCATCGAAATCGAATCGACCGCAGAGGAATGAATAATCGTGCTACGACACTGATGTGTTACGAAACTTTTAGCCAGGTTCGCAACCTAGACTGAAAGGATCACAATGCCGATGAGATAGTCCCAAGTGGTGTGTAACACCAATGATCGTACATATAAGATAGTAGCATGCTCACCTATTGTCTTATGCAGGTAGTAAGTATTATTTCTGTTTTATGCAGGGACGAGCACGACCATGGTAAGAATTGAGATAAACTGCTATGTTTCAGTGTATGCTTTTACTACTTCAAAGATGGCTATCGATATGAACTGAATTCACCTAGTTCTAAATAGAAAGAAACTCTAAAGCATGCCTACCTTAAAAAAAGAAAAAAAAGAATTCCCAAGTGTACTAATTCCCGCAACCCATAGGTGACGTGGACTGGGGATGCACGACGCTAAGCCAAAGCTGAAATTCGGAAAGGCATTTTAAAGCTCTTCCTATTCTGAAGTATTTTAAAGCCAATTTATCGAAGGCTTATGTATAAAATGGTGAATGTATGAAACGACAAGTGTTAGTTCAGGCAGCTTGTCGAGTATATTTCTTTTGTTTCAATCAATGTAGCCGTAACGGTATATCTAATGTAATATGACTTGCACTTTGTTGCAAGCTATCAATGAAAATCATATTTCTATCTTCTTATACCGTGTATTCAATTACTCTGTGATTTGTAAAGTTTCAACTTGATGTTTCAAATAAAACGATCAAATGTAATATTCTTGCCTTGTACGAGTGCAACTCCAGACTCGTACGATATCACGCCTTAGCGAAGACGATCAATTCGACATAATGGGAATGGGGACGAACGGTTTGTCGAATCGAGACGTGACAAATTGGTATCAGAGCACAGTTATGTTTCCTCGGATTTTTAAAAAATGTTTCATTTGGAATGTTGGTTGCGATTACTCGATTGAATGCTTGTCGACATGCTGCGTGAAATAAAAGTTTCATACAAGTAAGCCCGTAGATATTTTGTAAAGGTACTAACGGGTTTACTCTGTTTTGTAGGAATGACTAAGAAAAATAAAATAATCCCGCCACAACAACCAATGCTGCAGATAGTTCGTCCAGTTTGAAGGACGCTAGCCCTAGCGAGAGTACAATAGAGAAAATGCTGCGCTTGATGGAGCTACAACAACAACAGCTTCAGATGCAAATCCAAACCCAATTCGGTGCGCAACAGAAGTAAATGGATGCCTTGACATGGATCGTGAGCAGCATGGCTGACAAAACTAGCGCAACGATCGTAGCACCTAGAGAGAGGGAAGCTACTCAAGAAGAAATTGAGGGAGAAGTTCAACCACAAATGATGAATTATTCTTCCTTGTTCAAAGCAACGGAGTTCCGCAAGATGAACCCGCCTAATTTCAATGGCCGAGCAGTGCCTGATGTCATTGTGGGATGACTCACAGAGATTGAGGACCTGTTTAATATTCTCAACATCGAAGGGTCCCAGAGGGTAGCATGCGCGACATTACAACTGCAACTGAGGGCTTACGACTGGTTGGCAGCGAAGAAGCAGGAAATCTACGAAGCCGACACCGACGCCCAGATTTCCTGGAAAATGTTCAAGGAAGCTTTTCTTGAACAATATTTTCTCGCACCATCCGTCGACAAAAAGGGGACGAGTTCATGACGTTGAGGCAAGGGAATATGACTGTTGAAGATTATGACGCAAGCTTCTCAAAACTTACAAAATTTGCCAGTGCCTTCCTGCCTAACAAAGAAGAATGGTGCGAACGTTTTCAGTAGGGCCTGAACGATAAATTACGTAGGGACGTCCTACTAAAAACGTGTCACGACCCGCACCCACTGTGAGGGTACGAGTACGTAACAACGCCCAGCCTACGCCGCAGTGTCGGCAGTAGAACGCTGTCCTAGGTCAACATCTAATAATATAAAGGTACCTGTACAGTATATACACTCCGAATGGAGGTGACATAACAAATACAGCCTCAATCACATCTAAGTAGAGCATGATAAAAGATAGATAGATAGATAAGAACAGAATGAATCCACAGAGAAAACAATCCAGATAAAGTCTAAGATAAATACATATCCAGTAACATCTTATGAATAAACTCCCAGTATATACAATAATGTATCAATAAAAAGATAAGGTGAGAGTCTAAGCTAGCAGTCTAGACCACTGGTGGTAGATCCTCTACTACAAGTGGGTCCAAGTCACAAGTGTCTAAAGCTGCACCATAGTGGGTAGACACCAGAGCCTCATCATTCACTGTAAATTTTCAACAGGTCCAGTCAAGACGGGAGCGAGTACAGTACATCTCAACAAATCATAACAGGTTAGGAAATATAAACATGCTAGAGAGTAAGATACAAGAAACTGAAGAAATAACATGATGAAAAAGGAAGACTATAAATAAATAGCTACCGTATATAGAGAACTAACAGTGACTAGTGATTCAGAGCACAAGATGGTTATGTAAACGGCACGATATTGTACACGAGTAATCTACAGAGGTTTGTACACGAGTAATCTACAGGATTGAATACATAACCACTTCTACTCTCCCGCCCCAATCAATACACAAGGATCTAGCCAAGTTATGTTATTGTACACGAAGGTCATGTGAATACATGATTATACACGATTCACACGTTTCGTACACGAATGTCACGAATATAAGGAGTACACGATGCTCATGATAAAGTACACGAACACGAATACCCGATGTATCCGCTAAGGGGATAATATCGCACAACAGGATCCATATAGTACTAATCCGTGTTACCAACGTGTCAGCATCATGTAAAGTAATCTAAAGCAGGAATATAATCCTAAACAAGATATGAAATGATCAGAGAATGTACTCGCCTGCTATCTGAATATCCAAGATGAAAGCACTGTCCGAGGAGTGGTGTCTGGCTCCTATTTAGAACAGTACAAGTCACAACAAGTCCAGAATGGTAATAAGATGCACTACAATACATTCTACATGAATTTAGGTCAATCTAGGCCAAAGTCAACTCTTGGTCAACTCTGGTCAACCCTAGAAGTCAAACTAGGTCAACTAGGTCAAACCTAAGTCAACAATTCTATACTAGTCTATTCTAGGTCTAACAAGGCTACACAAGTCTAATTTAGACTCTATACTGGCATTCAAGCCACCCATAGGCCATAGGCTATACCATGCCTATGAACCAACCATATCACATAACCACCTGCCAAATAATATATATTTAAAATAACACACATATTGATATATTATATAATATAACATAGAAACATACACTAGCATATAGGCCACCTATATGTATACCACACATATATATAGGATACCTATATATATACATCTCAAACACATATATATATATATATATACATAGAGAAATAGGAAAGGGGATGTGGTGGTGTACATGTGTGTGTGTGAATGGAGACTTGAGAGTGCAGTGGGCATGTGTGTGCATGAGTGAAGTGTCAAGAGAGTGTGAGACGTGGTATGAGATAACCTGTGTGTGTGTTAGTGAATAAAAACATGAGAGTATGTGTGTGTGTGCAGGAATTTAGGAATAGTTAGTGAATAGGCAACCTGGTACAATAATATCTGTGAAGTGTT
The DNA here is from genome assembly GCA_029216955.1 of Iris pallida. Taxonomy (NCBI): domain Eukaryota; kingdom Viridiplantae; phylum Streptophyta; class Magnoliopsida; order Asparagales; family Iridaceae; genus Iris; species Iris pallida. The sequence continues at coordinate 2,894,354 of JANAVB010020199.1, read as the reverse complement.
AAGGGGAAATACAGGGAATGAATAGTTACATTAATCTATAACTAAATTTCAGTTGCAGTTAAGGAAAGGAAGAGCTATGGCATGTGTGTGTGTTAGGCTTGAGGGTGTCACACGAAAGTGTGTTAGTGAGACACTTGTGTGTGAGACAGAATTTCAAAAAACAGTGAGGGTGATAACTGGAATACATTTGACAGTTAACAAGAACAAATCATAGCTTAGGAAACCATGAAGTAATCTCAGGTTTAGGGCTATTCAGTCAGTGCAATAGGAAAACATGAAATCACATAACATGTAAATCATTTCAGTTCTTTAAGGAAATGAAAATACTCCCAGGTTTAAGGAAAAAGGAATAACAGTGAATACATTACTAAATTACAGTTTACATTATGGAGGAGACCAATCTCAGGTTAGGAAATCATTTCAATATCCATTTCGAAAAGGAAAAGGAAATCAGTCAGGTATTTCAGAGATTACATTCTCAGTTTAACAGTTTAATGAAACAATCATCACTTAGGAAATCTGGAAAAAATGGTGAACAGGAAAGTCAGTTCAATTACAGTTATATAGGAATGAATTCTAACATTCAAATACAGTTAAAATAGGAAGGGGATTCAGTTAATGATATTTAAGAGAATAATTCTCAGTTAAAAGCAAATTCAAAATCCAACCCAATTGTCAAAATCTCATTTACAAACTAAAAGCCAATTTCGAATTGAAATACTTCATTAATATGAATCAACAATTATGTGGGAGTGAGTTAATAGTGGAAAACATCAATAGAATAGGATTAAAAGTTAAGAAAAATCTGAAATCCCAAGTATCAGACAGTATCAGTTAATCATGCCATAATTGAATCCAATTTACACACTACAAAACTTAACTAACATGTAAACTAATTTAACATAGATAATTAGACATGTTAGGATCTAATTTAGCAAATAAAAACATGTATTTAAACATTAATCAACTGAATGAACACAGAGAACAAATATTACACTGATACATACACAGTGCAGTGTGGACAACCTCGTGCACGTGGTTCCAGTTCTCGTGCACACGATACGACACGACACAGATCTCGTGATCGTGTCCCAGTGTCGAGGGGGACTAGGGCTAGGTCGGGAACACCCTGATATGTGTCCACGACACACGTGCGTGCGATACGACACACGTATCAGTGCCGAAAATCGATTGTAGCCGATACAGTACAAAACTAGTGCACGGCTTCGTACGTGTCTGACACGACACGAGAGCCCCTAAAACTTGACACACGTGGTGTCAGTCAATGCCCCATCGTGTGTGTCAAGTATCACGTGTCCTAGTGGCGTGTCCACTGCGCAAATGACCCCGAGCAGCAGGGCAAGGAATCTGCACGCGCGCGTGTGGTGCACCCGCATGTTCCCGTGTTCGTGGCGACACGACACGACACCAATGGCGACTCAGAACACTAGAAATCCATAAGCAACACTAAACCCTAATTTTTTATTCAAAAATATTCCTGAAATCCAATCGAAATGCCCTTTGGGGCATTTCATCAAACACCTATATACATGGACTGATACGTGTCCGATACGGACACGTATAGGACTCGAAACTTAGGGTTAGCTATACCTACAGTTAGGTTAGGCCTAGGGCTTCCTAAATATACAATAAAAACAACATTCTATGGTGTAGATTCGAAATTACCTATAGGTTTGCAATGGGTCAAAAAGCTCCAAATGAGAATGGATCCTCAAGCCACCAAAACTCTCCCAAATTGTTTCTCCCTGAAATTTCTCAATACCAACAGCAAGTAGAATAAATTTAGGACCTATTACAATTGGTTTGGATGGAAAAGGAAATAAATAGGATTTTTTATGAATTATTGAAGATGGAGACTCACCTCTTTCTCAAACTTGTAAATATTTCTAAAGGAGGCTAGCCCTAACTTCTAGGAGGGATTAAATAGAGGGGAATTATTAGGGTTGGTTGGCCATGGGCTGTATTGGGCTAGGGTTAGGTTACATGGTGTTGGGTTGGGCCTCTATGGGCTTAAGTCACAAGTCATGACTTGTGAAACCACAAGCCATTCTCTATTCAAATTAATTCCTATCTTCTCCTAATAAATTCTAATGAGTTAAATATCACCAACTTAGGTCAAGCTAGGGTTACACACTCTAACCAAGTAGTCATGACCTAGATTAGCTTCTAGGACAGTCTCCTAAGTCAACACTAGTCAAGGTCAAATATAGCACTAGAACTGTCAATGGATAGTCGAAAATTTAAATCCGATCCGATTCCGTATCCGAACTTTCGGATATTTTTCGAAATTTTGGATATCGGATTCGGATATCCTAATATTTTTCGGATATTATCCATTTTCGGATACGAATTCGGATATTAAGGTATTCGAATCCGTTAATATCTGATCCGACTTTAATTGCAAATTTTGGATATCGAATTCGGATATCGAATTCGGATATCCAAAATTTTATATATATTATAGTATAATGTATATGTAATATATATTAATTAATAGAGAAGATTAAAGTATTTTATTCTCAACTAACTTTTACATAAAATAATTATAATATAATTTATATATAATAGTAATATATATTAATTATAATTTACAACATAAGAAGAAATGACTCAAATATGTAGAGAAATTGAATTTGATTTTCGGATATTCGGATAATAACTAAATTTTTAATATTTCGGATTTCGGATATTCGGATACTAGCATTCGAATTTTTTAGCTAATCGGATCGGATATTATCCGATATCCGTTAAACTAGACGGATACGAATTCGGAGTGTCAAAAGAGATATCCGTTCGGATATCGGATCGGATTCGGATATTACAAAAAAATTTGGATACGGATACGGATATTGTCCTGTCCGTACCAATGAGCATCCGTTGACACCCCTATATAGCACCAAAATAATTATACTAGAAATCACTAAAAATTCTAATAATTATAATTAATACTAAATAATTCCAATTAATTCCAAAATTTTAAAAATGACCAAAATACAAGCTAGAAAAGTGGTAGTGACAAATCTACCCCCTTAAAATAATTTCGTCCTCGAAATTAAAGGCGAAACTAACTGCTGAGAAGGATAGAAAGTAAACTTCAAGGTCCAAAAAGCTAGGGGTACCGCTCGCGCATCTCATCTTCCCGCTCCCAGGTAGACTCTCCTGGAGAATGATGTCTCCATGCAACACGTACCAAGGGTATCACCTGGTTCCTCAGTACCTTCTTTCGGCGATCCAAAATCTCCACAGGCTGCTCTGGATAACTGATAGTAGGTCCAACCTCAATCTCCGAATGATCGAGCACATGGCTAGGGTCAGCCACGTACCATCTCAACTGTGATACGTGGAATACGTTGTGAACTCCCACTAGTGCAGGTGGCAAGTCTAGCCTGTATGCCACGTCACCGACTCTTCCGCTGATAACGAAGGGCCGATGAAGCGCGGGCTAAGCTTCCTACCTCCACCAAAACGTATCGTACCACGAGTCGGAGATATCCGCAGAAAAACTATGTCTCCAACCTAATCACAAGCAAGGTCTCAAGTTACTAAAAATTAAACACGATCAATCAAACAAAACAAAAATACATCCTACTTCTAATCCTATCTCTAAATCTGTACCTCAAACTCCAACGACCTTCGATGGCTATCGGCCCAGTGCCGATGTCTGTCCTGCGCCACGCGAAGTCTGTCCCTGATGAGCTTCACCTTCTCGGCTGCGTCAACAACCATCTCTGGTCCCAGTAAATCTCGCTCTCCAACATCGTCCCAAGATAAGGGTGTATGACACATACGCCCGTACAGAGCCTCAAAAGGTGACATCTCAATGCTGGCCTGATAACTGTTGTTGTAAGTAAACTCCACCAAATGTAGATGATCCTCTCAGGAACCTCCAAAATCCAGGACGTACGTCCGTAGCATGTTCTCAAGCGTCTGAATAGTCCTCTCTGACTGTCCGTCCGTCTGGGGGTGGTATGTAGTACTAAACTTGAGCTGAGTACCCAAACTAGTCTGCAAACTCCTCCAGAAATGGGAAGTAAAGCGACTATCCCGATCTGAGATAATGCTGACGGGAACTCCGTGAATCCTGACTATCTGCCGTATGTACAACCTCGTAAGCCTCTCTGTAGACGTACCCACCTTGAATGGCAAGAAGTGGGCCGATTTGGTCAACCTGTCAACGATGACCTAAATTACGTCTTTCCCTCCTGGTGTACGCGGCAACCCAGATACAAAATCCATGGTGATATGTTCCCACTTCCACTCTGGAATGGGCAACGGCTGCAATAATCCTCCGGGCCTCTGCCTCTCTGCCTTGACCTGCTGACAGACCAAGCATCTAGCTACGAAGCGAGCTACCTCCCGCTTCATCCCGTACCACCAGACATGCTCTCGCAGATCCCTGTACATCTTGATAGCACCAGGATGTATAGAGTACTGCGATCTGTGAGCCTCCTGCATGATCTGCTCTCTGAGCTCCCCGCTAGGCACACATAACTTGGACCCGTGCCTCAAGGCACCATCCTCTGCAAGTGAAAACTCGCCATCCACCAACCCTGGACGAACCTGCTCTTGGAGATACCGCAGAGCCACATTCTCGAACTGCGTCGCCTTGATCCTCTCCATCAAGTCCGACTGTATCTGAAGGCCCCATAACTGTATCTGCACTCCGGGCACGATCACCTCAATCCTAAGGCTCTCCAAGTCTGCAAGCAAGTGCCGATCCATAGTCAAACACATGGCTGTCGGATACCTACTCAAGGCATCAGCAACCACGTAGGCCTTCCCTGGGTGATACTGAAGTAGGATGTCAAAGTCCTTCATCAACTCTAGCCATCTGCGCTGCCTCATGTTGAGCTCTAACTTCCCAATCCTATCAAGTCACCCATAACTAAATACCTACAAGCTAAGCACACAAATCCCAAATACTACATATAGATATGCTCAAGAACAACACCTATCTATCTTTATCCTGTTCTACCTTAGTTGGGATATGAATTATCTATATAAATCACTCAAATATATATCTATAGGAGACAGACACCACTCCTCGGACAGTAGATATCCTTCAGATTCTCAGGATACAGGCGAGTACATTCTCTGATCATTTCATATCCTGCATTAGGAGTATATTTCCTGTTTTAGATTACTTTACATGATGCTGACACGTTGAAAACACGGATTAGTACTATATGGATCTGGTTGTGCGATGTTATCCCCTTAGCGGATACATCGGGTATTCGTGTTCGTGTACTTTATCGTGAGCATCGTGTACTCCTTGTATTCGTGACATTCGTGTACAAAACGTGTGAATCGTGTATAATTATGTATTCACATGACCTTCGTGTACAATAACATAACTTGGCTAGATCCTTGTGTATTGATTGGGGCGGGGGAGTAGAAGTGGTTATGTATTCAATCCAGTAGATTACTCGTGTACAAACCTCTGTAGATTACTCGTGTACAACATTGTGCCATTTACATAACCGTCTTGTGCTCTGAATCACTAGTCACTGATAGTTCTCTATATACTGTTCTATTTATTTACAGTCTTCCTTTTTATCATGTTATTCTTTCAGTTTCTTGTATCTTACTCTCTAGCATGATTATATATCCTGACCTGCTATGATTTATTGAGATGTACTGTGCTCGCTCCTGTCCTGACTGGACCTGTTAAAATATTACAGAGGACGAGGCTGAGGCGTTCTGCCCTACCTACTCTAGTGCTACATTAGATGAGTGCTTGGACTTGGACCAGCAGCAGGATCCGCTAGCAGTAGATGACACTCCCTTAGATTAGGATGTCCTTACTTTTCATGGATTACTGTATATGGATTTTGAGACTTTGGGATATGTACTTATTTTAGACACTTAGAATTCTGGATTGTATCTCTGTGTTTTCTTCTATTCTGGATATTCATTTATCTATCTATCTTTATCCTGTTCAACCTTAGTTGTGATTGAGACTGTATTTGCTATGTCACCTCCATTCGGAGTGTATATACTATACATGTACCTTTATATTGTTAGATGTTTGACCTAGGACAGCATTCTACCGCCGACACTGTGGCGTAGGCTGGACGTACCCACGTCTCGTGCCCTTACTCTAGGGTGCAGGTCGTGACACGTCATTCAGCGATGCCAAACTTATCATGAATCCTACGAAGCCGTACTTGATAGCGAGCAGATCTTTGTCCGTATGTCGCAACGAGCCATACATGTCATCTGCAACAATTTCAACAAGCGTCCTAACGACGTCGGAGGATCGAGAGTATCAAAACATCCAAACACATTCGATAACAGGAGCAATGGTGGACAACACTGTAACAGATGCCATAGGCGTGGACACTGGATGACCGGTTATGTTACGAGAACTTGCTACAAGTGTGGCGAGATAGGCCACACGAGTAACTACTGTCAAATAGGGAGGCCAAATCGAAATCCACCAAGGAATGTTCCGAATCCAAATCCTCCAAGGAATATTCCAAATCAGTATAAAGCACCTATACTAGAAGGCGCAAATGCAGTGCCCGTAAACCCGCAGAATCAATGCCATGGGGTACAAGGCCGAGTCTACGCATTAACTCGGGATGAGGCGTTCGAGTCCGATACTATTGTAACAGGTATATTATTTTATAAAAATATACCTGCTCGAGTACTATTCGATTCGGGTGCGACATGTAGTTTTATATTCGATGACTTTGCTAACGAAAATAAAATAGCCATGCAATCACTAGATATGAACATTAGCGTTAGCACTCCATCGGGAGTCAATATGCCTGCAAACTTTATTTGTAGGGACGGCCACATTTGCATCGGAGGCAGAAATCTATCCTTGGAAGTCGTCGTACTAGACATCAAAGAGTACGACACAATCCTGGGTATGGATTGGTTGGACGCCTGCCATGCAACGATCGAGTGCGCGGAGAAGAGAGTTGTGTTTCGTCTTCATAGCGAGACAGAGTTTTCATATTCGTGCAGTACGGTCTCGAAAACGGCCATGGTGGTATCGACAATTTCGGCGAGGCATATGCTGCATTCCGGCTGTACGGGATACTTAGCATCAGTTCGAGATACGAGGAAGGATAATGCAAACGTAGTGCAGACTGATGTTGTGACAAAATTTTTTTAACGTTTTCCCAGACGAGATGCCCGGGATGCCGCCGGATCGAGAAATAGAATTCAGCATCGATACCTTTTCGGATACACGACCGATATAAAAGTCGCCTTACCGAATAGCTCTAGCAGAACTGAAGGAGCTGAAGGTACAATTACAAGAGTTGCTAGACTGCAGATTTATTCTCCTTAGCATCTCTCCGTGGGGAGCCCCCCGTGCTGTTCGTGAAAAGGACGGATCGATGTGGCTATACATTGACTATCGAGAACTCAACAAGGCTACCGCCGATATAAGTATCTACTGCTACGAATTGACGACTTGTTTGACCAACTGCAAGGCACGTCAATATTTTCAAAAATCGATCTTCATTCAGGCTACCATGAGTTGAAGATTAAGCCCGATGACGTATCGAAGTCTGCCTTCTACACTCGATGCCATAGGCGTGGACACCGGACGACCGGTTGTGTTACGAGAACTTGCTACAAGTGTGGCGAGATAGGCCACACGAGTAACTACTGTCAGATGGGGAGACCAAAACAAAATCCACCGAAGAATGTTCCGAATCCAAATCCTCTAAGGAATATTCCAAATCAGTATAAAGCGCCTATACTAGAAGGCACAAATGTCGTGCCTGTGAACCCGCAGAATCAACGCCATAGGGTGCAAGGCCGAGTCTACGCATTTACTCGGGATGAGGCATAGTCCGATACTATTATAACAGGTATATTATTTTATAAAAATATACCTGCTCGAGTACTATTCGATTCGGGTGCGACACGTAGTTTTATATCTGCTGACTTTGCTAAAGAAAATAAAATAGCCATGCAATCACTAGATATGAACATTAGCGTTAGCACTCCATCGGGAGTCGATATGCCTGTAAACTTTATTTGTAGGGATGACCACATTTGTATCGGAGGCAGAAATCTATCCTTGGAAGTCGTCGTACTAGACATCAAAGAGTACGACATAATCCTGTATATGGATTCGTTGGGCGCCTGCCATGCAACGATCGAGTGCGCAGAGAAAAAAGTTGTGTTTCGTCTTCCTAGCGAGACAAAGTTTTCATATTCGTGCAGTAAGGTCTCGAAAACGGCCATGGTGGTATCGACAATTTCGGCGAGGCATATGCTGCGTTCCGGCTATACGGGATACTTGGCATCAGTTTGAGATACGAAGAAGGATAATACAGACATAGTATAGACTGATGTTGTGACAAATTTTTTTAACGTTTTCCCAGACGAGATGCCCGGGATGCCGCCGGATCGAGAAATAGAATTCAGCATCGATACCTTTCCGGATACACGGCCGATATCAAAGGCGCCTTATCGAATAGCTCTTGCAGAACTGAAGGAGCTGAAGGTGCAATTACAAGAGTTGCTAGACTGCGGATTTATTCTCCTTAGTATCTCTCCGTGGGGAGCTCCCGTGCTGTTCATGAAAAGAAGGACGGATCGATGTGGCTATACATCGACTATAGAGAACTCAACAAGGCTACCGCTGATATAAGTATCCACTGCCATGAATCGACGACTTGTTTGACTAACTGTAACGATTCATCTCAGCTCCAATCCTTGCACTTCCAGATGGTCCAGAAGGCTTTCAGATATTTAGTGATGCATCAAAAACTGGCCTCGGGTGCGTACTCATGTAGAAGGACAAATTCATCTCCTATGCTTCACGGTAGTTGAAGCGGCATGAGAAAAACTATCCGACGCATGACCTAAAATTGGCGGCAATCGTGTTCGTATTGAAACTCTGGCGACACTACCTCTATGGTGTGGCTTGTAGAATCTACACGGACCATAAGAGCCTCAAATACTTATTCACCTAATTAGGACTCAACTTGAGGCAGTGGCGTTGGCTCGAACTAATAAAAGACTATGAGCTGACGATCGAATATACGTCGGGTAAAGGAAACATCATAGCAGATGCGCTGAGCAGAATGTTTATTGGATCACTGGCCCTAAATAATGATATACCATGAAATCTTGAAGCGATGGGTGTCAAACTCGAAATTGAGTATCGATATATACACCTGGCTCAGTTGAAGCTTGGGTCAAGCCTTCTTAGCAAGATAAAGAACGCACAAAAAGATGATTCATTTCTGAAGAAGATATGCGAGCTGATTTCAACAGGAAGGACGACTGACTTTACAGAAGACGGAGACGGGACAATGCGACTAAAAATAAATCAAATACAACTCATGAAGATAACTGAAAGCAAAAGTCAGACAACATCCTAGCAATCTACTCCCAAGCACTACTGGTGTCTCCTCTAGGCTAGCTGGATCCTCCAAGTTCTCTGTAAAAATTTTAACGTTATTCAGTCAAGATGGAAACGAGCACATATCTCTGAAAGCAGTTCCAAACACATGGTAGGAAATATAGAACTAACAGTAGAATAAAATACATGACGTGTTGTAAAGAAGTACAGGGATACAAGAGATATGGATAAGTAAACTGAGTACATAAAATATAATAAAGAATCTATGAACTATAATAAATATAAGTGTTTCAGAGCACAAGATGGTTATGTGATTGGTTTAGGTTGTACATGAGCGATCAATGGTAACATCATTATACGTGAGGGTATAATAGACATATACACGAGTACACTAAAGGGGTTTGATCACATAACCACTTCTTCTTTCCCCTATCCCAATTAATACACAAGGATCCGGTCAAGTTACGTTACATACATGATAGTTAGTTTTGCACAATAAGCACATGTGAGTGCACGAGAGTACATGAGAGCACGCAATTTGTACATGAATAATACGAATACAAGGAGTACCACGATACACATGGTAAAGTACAGGAACATGAAATACCCGATGCACCCATTAAGGGGATAACATATCATGACAAGATCCATAGAGTACTGGTCCGTGATAACAATGTGTCAGCATCAAGTAAAGTAGTCTAAAGCAGGTAATATAGATACTATCATGAATACAAACTAACAGAGAATGTACTCGCCTGATACCCTGAGCAATTGAAGTGTATAAATGTCTGAACCGGAGTCACATAGTCCTATTTAATGAGATACATGTTAAAATGTGTTCAATATTGAATATTTGAATCAAACAATGAATTCTACATGCTCTAGGCCTCTCTAGGTCAAAAGTCAACCTTTGGTCAAACATCTAGTCAACTTAGTCAAACTTGGACTATTGGTCAACTCTAGGCCTTAGCTAGTCTAGTATAAAGTTTGGTCAAATAGGCTATTTCTAGGGTTAACTATCTAGTCAATTCTACATTAAGACTAAACTCAAGAATTAACCATATACAAATCACAAATAGATATAAGTATCCCCAACCTTATCTCATACAACCCTTAAACAGAACCATATATATAATATATCACACACACACACACACACACACACACACACACACACACACACACACACACACATATATATATATATATATTTTTAAACAGAACCACATATATATATATTTTTTGTAAACAGAACCATATATATATATATATATATATATATATATATATATATATATATATATATATATATATATATATATATATATATATATATATATAGTTGGCTTAATTGCTATTTGATACCCTCAACTATTACCGTTTTTCAACTTGGTACCCTAAACTTTTTTTCGTAACAACTTGATACCCGGATATTATTTTGGACAAAAATGCCCCTATCCCTAACCCCCCTCCCCCCTGCTAGCTTCGCGCCCCCCTCTGCTTGCTCCGGCCGCAGCTCCCCCCCCACCCCCCCTGCTCGCTTCAGGCCACCCCCTCCCCCCCTTCTCGCTCTGGCCGTCCGTTCGCTCCCGCCTCTCCCCTAGGGCTCGGCAGCGGGAGGAGGGGGGGCTGGGAAGGGGGGTGCGGGGCGGGAGGCGGGGCAGGGGTTGGCCGAAAGCGAGGAGGGGGGGGGGGGGGGCGGTTGGCCGAAAGCGAGGAGGGGGGGGGGGGGGGGTCCGGCCGGAGCTAGCAGGGGGGGGGTGGAGTGGGGGAGGGGGTGGAGGGAGGGAAAGGATAAGGGCATTTTGGGGTTTTTTAAAATGTTAGGTATTAAGTTGAAAAAAAAAATAGTTGAGGTATCAATCTGTTACGAAAAAAAGTTTAGGGTATCAACTTGAAAAAGTATGATAGTTGAGGGTAGCAATTAGCAATTAAGCCTATATAGTTTAGAAAATGCACCAAGGGGACAAATGAGTAAGGCAAATCCTCAACTCAAACCCAACATATACGTAACTTATAGATATGTGCATAAATCCCCTATCTACAATATATACACTATATATCATATACATGCATATAGATACATGCTGCTAGTGCAACAGAACCAAACAATGGGCAAGACAGGTCATGGAATACTCAGTGAAGGGTCTGATGTACATAGTAGGGGATATTTGCTATGCAATGGAATGCAACATGCCGTGAATTGGGGATGTAACAAATGCAGGCATGCTGCATAACATGTATGAAGTAGTGAAGATATGTGAATGCAATGAAATGAAGGAGATGCAATGTGAGGATGCAAAGTGTTCAAGTCATGCTCTTTAACCTAGTATGCCCGTGTACCAGGTAAGGAGATTTGCAGTGTCTAGTAGTCAATGCTAAATGGGAATGCATTGAAAGAGTTTGATATATATAGGTTAATCTCTCATTTGTAAGACAGGATACATAGTGGATAGGTGATTCAAATTGCAGGAAATATAGGGAATGCAATCACAAGATGAATGCAGGGCAGATAACTAATGGGACTAAACAATGGTTAAAGGCAGTGAACTAAGGGAAGATATGCAGGAACAAATGAGTACTCAGACTACTCATAACTGCATTAAGCGTACATGCTAATGGATATGCAGATATCTCCATATGCGGGCAGTGTATCAGATCACATGTTAATATGCAGGGCAGATATATAGGTTGCATAAAGAAGGAAACATGAAGAATGCAGTATACTATATGCAGGACATGCATTCGTCTTATGTATGATACTAACCCCACATATATGCAGGCTATGTCTCATTGCAGGATATGTTTCCAAGTCATTCAAATGAATGCATGACTTATTCTGTGATGCAGTAGATATATGAGTATCTCATACTATCCTAATGTGCAGGACATGCACTAATGCAGATAATGCAATGAAGTGAATTAATGAAGTGTAGTATGTAATATGTAAAGTGGACCTGTGAATGTGTAGGACATGTATGTCAAAGGGTGCAGTGAACAAGTGCAGATCAATATAAAGGGGGGGGGGGGGGGGGGGGGGTAAAGGATCTGATATCCTTCTATGGTCTGGATATCCTGTAATTAGACTAACCCATGAGATGGTAAGGGATTGAACTTATAAGTGTTGTGCAAGTAGGGAATTAAATAAGAACTATGCAGGATATGAACCATTGGACCAACTCTGATGTATTTGGGAAAGATACATGAAATCCAATTGAACATGGGATCCTAAATTATCCCTACATTCGAAATGGGGACATATATGCCATCCTTGGCTAAACAGAGGTTTGTTACAACCTAAAATGAGATGTGGATTGATACATCTAAAATAAGATGAATTAAAGGATTGGACTCTAATGCTCTGGACAGTAACCTCATTGTCCCTCCATGAATGATACTTGAAATTCATTCGAAATGGTAATGTAGGGTAGAGGCTACACATTAGGAAGATGGGACTGGATTCTAATAGAGGTGGGCTAACATCTGATATTTGGAATAAATGAGATGACTGAATCAAGGGTCTGCACTACCAAATATTGTCTAATACTAAGTTATGAAGAACTGAACAAATATTCCAGGGGATCGAAAGTGCTAATCTAACATGGCAAATGGAAGCATGGACTGATCCTCTAACAAAAGGATCTGAACATATAGTACATGTATGCTCAAGCCATCTCTTATATTGACTGAAATTAAACTGGACATTAAGTGATGTATAGTCAAAAGGATTTCAATGTAAAATAGACTGGTACATTCACTACAAGAAAAATACCTTTTTATGACGGGTAAAAATCGTCATATATGATAATTTATGACAGTTTTTTGAAGAAGGCAACCATCATGAACACGGGTGTTATAAAAGTATAGAAAAACCGTTATATATGATATACACTTATATGACATTTTTTAAATAAAAAACGAGATAATTAGGTCAATTTTATATAACACTAAATTTGAAAACGACATTAATATTATTATTATATATAACATATCTGTCCGAAAGTGTTATGACTAAGATACATATACATAACGCTTACTAAAATGATCTGGTTCTGAAACTATTCATAAAAGATACATGAAACGTTATAAAAAGAACTTATACATAACACTTTCTAACGTTCTGTTCTGGTTATTCACACACATATATATCACCTGTCAATGCTTATAATTCAATGTGTTATAAAAAACATATTAATTTCCCGAGACAACAAAAAAAATAAAATTTAACTAACATTTGAAACATTTCATTAAAAATATCCAAATATCACACCAACTTAATTACATTTCAAAATATATCACTCTTTTTCCAACTTTTGTTTCACCAACATATCACCATTACATTTCAAGATCCAAAAATATATACATCTTTCCCTTTTAGGGCAGTCGGCCTCAAAACATTGAAACATTGTATTCACCAACACCAAATAGTGACATCCCTTCAAAAGCCAATATTGTATATCCCTTCAAAAGTCAACACTGTACCCTACAAATAAAGGTAGTACAAACAAAAATATTTATTTTTCAAAAAAATAAGAAGACAAGTAAGCTAACCTGTCTCAACAGAGATCATCCGCAAAAATATCATTGCAATACTGCAACGAGATCTTACAAATTTAGCCTAGAGAACTTGTTAGCATTGAAGAAAGAGGAATTACTTTCAGAATATTGTAGTAAATAAAACCTTTCTTCAGATGTATATTGCTTAAGAAAGAGAACATAGGAAAATGATATAAACTAACTAGAACTACATATCCAATCTGCAAAGTGCTCACCTTGCAGACTGTCTAGCTTGGGATGCATCTGGGTACACAAAAGTGCAGTCTTGAAATTTTCCACTACCTTAGAAGCAAGGCTACTCTTAGAGATTGTCTTGTTGAGTCCATGCCAAACAGATATCAGACACTACACAACACTCGAAAATACATTAGGACACTAATACCATTGTTCAATACATATCTTGTTAAATAATGTTAGAATTTGTATATAAACTTTCCTTGGAAAACCACTGGGTCAACTATTTGAAGATAAGTTCAACATTTAAAGCTAATAACACTATGCAACATAATCTCAAACCCTAAGCAATTACGATTTGCAAGATTATATAATGTTATTAGAAAGACTCGAAATGATGGGTGTAAGAGAAGAAATCCAACAGACACAACGATGAGAAAGAAAGAAGTCATCCAGTTAGAATTGGAGTGCCCTTTATGATACAGTTTTGTGTAACTCTTACAAGAATACAGTTGGGTCATGTCCAAGTTTGCTAGCATAGTTGTCACTTAAGCTTGAAGAATTATGATAAGTACCTAGCTGAGCTTAGCTCATAAGAGGCTCATTGTAGTTGACATTGGCTTTGTTTGGCTCAGTATGTGAAGCTTGTTATAGCAGCAGTATGGCTCAGTGTGTGAGGAGGCTCATAATAGCAGTATCACAGCTTGTATATCTTGTAGTGCAGATTTTATCCCAGAGCAATATGGCTCAGTATCAGAAATGACATAATTGGTATTCATAACCAATATTCCAGAGCAAAAACAATGTCCAACATCCCAGAGCATCAGGCTCAATGTTCCTAATGCATTAGCAAATTCATATTGAAAGGGACTACCAATATATATGTTCAAATATAGGAACATTATAATAGAATCAGAGGAGCAGCTAAGTATAAGAAGAAAACCTTATCTCCAGTTGGTGTACCAACAATAATATTCAGTATCGGAGCCTAGAGCCTCTTCATGGCATTATTGCCATGTCAGCCTCTTCTCATCATCATTGCCATGTCGCCAATCCAGTTAGCCAGCTCAGCGAGGTAGATCGGTTACCAAAGTAAAGTCAAATGGCTACTGACAGTAGCTATAAATAAGGAAGATAGGAAAAGGATAGAGGTGAACTGTTGAGTTGTATTTTCCATTTTCTATGTTACAAGATGACCAGGCAAGTTATACTTGTTGTGTCAATGTACTGATCTCCACGGAAGGAACCTTGCTTCTTCACTACCATAAATTATTATCCTTATTAAGGATGGGCACAGGTTCTGATACTTAAGAGCTGATAATATCCTATATATGATATCCATTTCTCATGTAACTAGTGAGAATACAAGGGAAACTTTCATGTACAGCCAATGGTTAATGTTGTATGGTGATGTATAAGTATCACCACTTTGCCTATGATACTCAACTTTATGAACTTATAGTTCATGACATAGGAAAAATTAAGAAAATTTAAAGTAACAGGTGTATATTACATAATTCAGAAAATTTAAAGTAATAATCCACATGAGGCACCAAACAAGAGTCCATAACTTCATATAAGACGAAAAAGGAATACCTTGGTCTGCAAAGTTGAAGTTGAAGTTGTATATATAAGTTCCTATTTTCTATTCAGAAAACTAGACTTCAGAGGCTCCACTATTTTATTAGCTGCTTCCAGTTTGTGTGCAATCTGCCTATTGCAAATTACGAACCAAACTATCATGTATAGTATACGGTTTGTTTCTATACAATAGACTAGTTCATAAGTTGAATGTCAAAAATATATACATATATATATATATTTTTCCTGTTCTATCATTTTTTCTGTTTTACCACTTCCCTATTGAGGCCAAAGGAATTATGGAGAACGGGAGAAATTATGAAACTGAAATTATAAAAATCATAGATATAGAAGAAAAATACTCCATAGTCACCAAACCAATCCTAATTTGGCACATAATTATGAAATTGAAACATAATTATAAAGAACTTGAGAGATCACCTTGCATCTTTTGGAAATCCATATCAAGAAGGAGTTTAGGTAATTAGAAGGATTCATGTCCTCGTCCATGGATTTTTTTCGTCTTGCAACAAGCTCTTCCCATATATAGACATCAGAAACTTGTGTTTAGGTAATTAGACTACAGTAGAAGCAAGAATAAGGTTTCTAGAGTTCACTGTTTAAGTTCTCCACACCATGTAAGAATGTAACTGGATATATTGCATACAAAAAAAATGAAGTGACAAAAGATGTAAGAAAATTTTGCATGTACCTTGGCAGCATAATCATCTGTTATGTAAACTGCATTTGACTACAGATTTGAAAGTGACACAGGTGGGTTAAGCTCATGGTGCATGTATTGAAGACAATAAGCTACCCCCATAATGATCCTCATTCTAGTCCTCCAATCAAGATGCTCGTAATCTTCCACTGCGACGGAAAAAATCTCCATTAACAGGTTACAATTTCGACTTTCCCAAAACAAGTTCCCCGTTAACTTATGCTTCAGTACTATACTTACTATGGAGATGATCATAAGTGTTCCATTAGGATCATATTCACAAACAATCATCCTCGTGAAAGGTTCATTCTCCTCGCAGTAACCCAGAATATTGATGAAATTCTTGTGATTTATTCGGGATAATGTATCTACCTAAGCATGTGGAAGAGAACAACTGTTAGTAGTTTGCAGTGCAACTGTCAATATTATCAAGTTGAAAGTGTTATTTGTATTGCGATTTGCAATAGACACCCAAACCTTTTCCCTGAAATTGGGATTGCACACAGATATTTAGTAGATGAAAAAAATCATGCCGACATGTTTATATATAACAAAAGTTCATGCTGACATGGTTACAAATATAGAAATTGGGATTGCACGCAGATATTTGAAAAAATAAATAGAAATTTGATGATCATGTAGTTCTACTGGAAATTCTTATAAACATTGCAAAAGTGTGTCAGCTATGTAATAATGAGGTACTCCAAGAATAACTTTAGAACCCACATATAGGATCTTAAGATTACTGATGCTGACATGTTCATATATAACAAATATCTTGCTAATTAAGAACTAAATCTTGAAAGTTTCCCGTGAACAAAATAACTGATATGCATGGAT
This sequence comes from Iris pallida, assembly GCA_029216955.1. Taxonomy (NCBI): domain Eukaryota; kingdom Viridiplantae; phylum Streptophyta; class Magnoliopsida; order Asparagales; family Iridaceae; genus Iris; species Iris pallida. The sequence goes on along the minus strand of JANAVB010020199.1, from coordinate 2,877,123 downwards.
TTCGGGGAAATCAAGTTACAAAACTATGCAACCTGACCTTAAAGTCAAAATTATTGCACATATTCGATATATTCGAGAATTTTTTTTATCGATCGGGAACAAATTAAGATATTTTTTAAAATCCTAAATCAAAATTGGAGGAAATTAGAGGTTTGGAGTAGGAGTTCACCGGAGGGACTTTTTGTGCGAAGGATGCTTGTGGTCACCGGAGTCGGAGATACAGAGTCGGGACTTGAGGCAGGATTGTTGACGTCGAAACGGATATTGAAGGAAGCCTTCTCCATTCTCCCCCAAACCTTATAATGCAAAGAGCGGCGAGTGGCAGCACCCAATCGAAATCCTAACCTATTCAAGAGTAACCAATCAAAACCCTAACCTATTCTACGTAATCCTTAAAGAGCGGCGAGAAGCAGCACCTCACCATCACCTCGATGACGCCCGAAACTGATGGGACTATCGGACGAAGTCGAGGAGGTCCCACCCCCTTAGGAGTCGAACATGGCGGCGAGGGTGTGGTAGGAGGTAGGCAGAGCAGAGGAGAATGGGGGTTCGGTTTAGGGTTTCCAGGTAGGGTTAGATACAAATTGGTATAACATAGTAAGATACGAATCCACGGGGACCCATTGACGGTCAATGCCCCTCCCTCGACGCCCGACGCCCTCTCCAACTCCTCAATCTGTCGCCGAATCTTGTGCGAAACCTCCTCTATGAACGCGTTTGACTGCAAAGCCCACGGATCACAACCAAAGATCAAAACTTTACGAAAAAAAAATTCAAGAACAAAAATCTACGATGAATACCTTCAGTAGATGGTCGCTGAGCGAGAGGAGGGAGTCGAGGGTCCCGACGCGGAGATCGGGCGTGTTGAACTGGAGAGAAACCCTAGATCGGATCAGAAACCGTAGAAATAAAGGGAATTGAAAGGGGTTTGCTTGAGAAAAAAATACTCGGTAGAGCGGAGTGTCGAACGCATTCTTGGAGACGGACTCCTGGAGCTTGCTCCATAGGGAGCTCTAGGAGAAAGGAAAATAAGAGAGAGAGTGAGAGAAGAAAGGAACGAGGGCTTTAGATTTAGGAGTCGGGTTTGAGCGGACATTCGAGGCAGGATTCTAAATTTTTTACAATTTTTTATAACGATTATTTGTAACAATGTCATGTATGAATGAACAATGGGTGCGGCTATCCGCACCCCATCAGTTGCTAAGAACACCCCAGCAAAAAAAAAAAAAAAAAAAAAAAAATTATTGACTTTCCTATTCTACCCCCCGGGACCCCGACCCCGACCCGACTCTGACTCCCCTCCTCCTCCTCCGACCGCCTCCACTCCGACGACGACCCCCCTCACCCTCCTCCCCTGACCTCCCTCCTCCTCCGACCCCCCTCCCCTCCTCCCCCGACCTCCCTCCTCTCCTCCTCTCTCCTCCTCCGACCCCCCTCCCCTCCCCCCTTGCTCCACGGACCCCGACTCCGACCCCGAGGGGGGGGGGGTCGGAGGAGCAGGAGGGGAGGGAAGGGGGGTCGGAGGAGGAGGGAGGAGAGAGGGAGGGGGTTCGCAGGAGGACGGGAGAGAGGTCGGGGGAGGAGGGGGAGGGGTGTCATCGGAGGGGGTGAGGAGGAGGGAGGAGGAGGAGTGAGGGGGTCGGAGGAGGTCGGGGAAGGAGGGGGAGGGGGGTCGTCGGAGGGGAGTCGGGGTCGAGGGGAGGGGTGTCGTCGGAGGGGGTGAGGAGGAAGGAGGAGGAGGGGTGAGGGGGTCGGAGGAGGAGGGAGGAGGAGGGGAGTGAGGTCGGGGGAGGGGGGTCGTCGGAGGGGTGTCGGGGTCCGGGGGGAGGGAGGGGAGCAGTCGGAGGCGGGGAAGGGGGGTAGAACCGGAAAGTCATATTTTTTTTTTGGGGCTGGGGTGTCCTTAGCAACTATGGGGTGCGGATAGCCGCACCCATGAACAATATATAACGTTTAACACTATAAATCGTTATAATAGGCCAAAAACTCTTCAAATCCGTCATATTATGTGTTGTTGCAAAAATTTTGTAACGCTTATAACTGAACCGTTGTAATAACCTCTTTTCAAATGTTATAACAAGGTCTTTTTCTTGTAGTGATTACAATTAGACTAAAACATTACTAATTGATCCCAACAGGTAAATACATGGACTGAACTTGGACAATGGAGGATTGAACATTCAACTGAATTTGGGCAGGATATATTAGACAGGGTTTGAATCTTAATAGTGGAAGAGGGGACTGAGATCTAATGCTAATGGGTGAGCTCTTAGATATGGAATGTACAGTCAAGGTTAGGACTGAACACAAATGGTAGTATGGAAGGCACACATCATAAATGAACATGTCTGAACAAATAAAAGAATAGGGGAACATAATCAATATGTGAAGGGGGCTGATCAAAATGTGTCTGTATCCAATAATGGGGTGGATAATTAAGTAAGGGACTGCACAAACTAAGGCCGAATATGATGAGTTAATGAATCTGAACACAGTAATGGACAAAACATTTAACTGAATAGAGCTAAGTGAACATTCAATCATAATGAGGACTGAACATGTGGTCTCAGATTCGAACCATCATAGTATGCTATGGCACCTTCAGTATAGGGGTCAGGATATCCAAATCGAATGATACGAAATGTGGAATAGGACTTCTGGATAAGTAGACAGATCATTCAAGTGTGCAGGTCTTTAATTTGATGACTGAACAAGATAGTTCAGGAGACTGTACAAGATATGCAGTGAGTGTATAACAGGGGAAAGGGTTGGATTATGAAGAGTGAGGGACTTGCATTCCTACTGATGTGGGACAAAATAATCAATTAAGAGGAGGCTGAACAATCACAGCAGGACAGGACAAGGAAACAGTGAACAATATCATTAAACCATAGTCCCAAACTAAACATCCCACATCTAATATACTCCATCAATCCAATTAAGATCACAAGACAACATCCAAGATTGCTAATCACAACATTTAACCAATAGAAAAACCAAAGTTACAACTGAAATGGGAGTATTAATGCCCTATTGGTAATTTTGACAAACACTTGGGGTGCGTATTCGATTCGTTGCGATATGTCCGTGATACGCACCTCAAATGGATCCAAAATTGACCCAAGGCAATCCTAATGCAAAGGGAGAACCCTAAATGAATGCATCGACACTAATAAAAGGAATTTAGAGGGTTTAGAGGGTTCTTACCACTTGGGAGATAAATTCTCAAAGAAAATTTCTAGATCTAGAATCTCCTCCAAGCTTCAAGGCTCCAAATCCTTCCTAGCTAGCCAATAGAGCCTTCTCCTCTCCAAAAGGAAGAGAATGAACCTAATTTGGGTCAATTTGGAGAATAATTGATGGTAGGAGGAATTTGGGGGAAAAGCTTCAATTTAGGGTTAAGGTTTTGAGTAAAAGGGGAGGAAGATGAAGTAGTGGGGCTATTTATACTAAGGTGGACTTCTATTAGGTTTAGTTTAGGTTTTTGAGCATTTGTGGAAAGTCTAGAAGGCCTTTCTAAGTTGTCATTACAAGTTCTAAGAAAAGGGTCCATTCTAACTTAGTGTTCTAGTCATAAAATTCTAAGTGGATCCTAATTAGACTAGAAGCTTGACTAATTAATGAAAATAAATTTGAGATTTGTCTAAACTCACTAACTAAGTCTCTCTTGGTCATGAATAACATCTAACCAATATGATTCTAAGGTTTTACCAAATTACATCACTATCACAATTCATTTAATTAAATAAAATAATAAAAATAATCAATTTTATAAAAGTTTAAAATTACCCTCATTTTAGAAAAGGGGTAGTTACACTATATAATATGCTTGCAATGATTCAGGCTCGGTCAGGAACTTAAATGGCTAGTCTGACTCGGTCGCTGAGCTTAGTATTCGATAACGCCTTGCCGCATCAAACAAATCAAGTTAGACGAGTGTTACGAGAATCGATCCAACTAATGGAACGACTTCTGTTGGAATAAGTCCTAGCTGCAGCAGACTGCGTCTCGGCGAGTGAGCTCTATATAAGAGTCCCTTCGATAGGACAGGACTGCTGTATAGTTTTCTTGAGTTTTTGCTGCTTGGTTTTGATGAATGTGTTTTCGCGTCGATTCTGAATGCATTCTACGAATTTTGAAATGAAAAGAATTCTGACTAAGTGTTGGTGCCATTGTAGGAGCTCACGTAACTGAAGCTTGAACGTTACGAAGTTCTTCGACTTTCGGCACGATCAAATACTTGGTGGGTGGTTCGGCCCCTTCTTTTCTACTCCTTCCCGCAAACGAAATTCTTTTCCCTCGAACTTATTCAAATCGACGATGCCAATTTAAATGTATGCCAATACACTAAGATCAAGAACTCGAGAAAAATGTATCGATTTAAAGTAATTTACTCTAAAAATATAATGAAACATTGGTCGCGGCTTACGATGCCTCAAGAAATTGGTGCCTATGGGACGCCAGATCAGAAGTGCCAAATCAGAAGTACGGCTTTGGAAAAAATGAATCGTTGCATGAGTTAGAAAAAATGATAATGCTGCTCAATACTGTTCATACTATGCAACCTGTTTTCATAATTAAATTGTTCACGCATTGGCATGGTCATGGACAACTTGTGCACAAGTTAGTTTTTTTCGAAATGGTATCCGGGGCGACAGAACCGAATTGACCGCGGGGGATTGAATAATCGTGCTACGGCACTGATGTGTTACAAAACTTTCAGCCAGGTTCGAAACCTAGGCTGAAAGGATCACATTGCCGATGAGATAGTCCCGAGTGGTATATAATACCAATGACCGCACATATAAGATAGTAGCATGCTCACCTATTGTCTTATGCAGGTAGTAAGTATTATCTCTATTTTATGCAGGGACGAGCACAGCCGTGGTAAGAATTGAGATAAACTGTTATGTTTCACTGTATGCTTTTACTACTTTAGAGATGGCTATCGATATAAACTGAATTCATCTAGTTCTAAATAGAAAAAACTCTAAAGCATGCCTACCTTAATAATCAGAGTCAGTTTAGATGAGTGGGTTTGTCCCGCTCACTAGTGCATTACCAAGTGTACTAATCCCCGCAACCCATAGGTGACATGGACTCTGGGGGTGCACGACGCTAAGCCAAAGCTGAAGTTCGGAGAGCCATTTTGAAGCTCTTCCTATTCTGAAGTATTTTAAAGCCAATTCATCGAAGGCTTATGTATAAAAGGGTGAATGTATGGAACGACAAGTGTTAATTCAGGCAGCTTGTCGAGTATATTTCTTTTGTTTCAATCAATGTAGCCACAACAACATATCCAATGTAATATGACTTACACTTCATTGCAAGCTATCAATGAAAGCATATTTCTATCTTCATATACTGCGTGTTCAATTACTCTATGATTTGTAAAGTTTCAACTTGATGTTTCAAATCAAACGATCAAATATAATGTTCATGCCTTATACGAGTGCAACTACAGACTTGTATGACATTATGCCTTAGAGAGGACGATCGATTCGACATAATGGGAATGAGGACGAACGGTTTGTCGAATTGGGACGTGACAAGTAGAGTCGATACATATAATTGTTCAACATCGTTTCGTGAGCTTGAGAATAGGCTGCTGTGAAGACTGCGAATGAGAATGCAAAGAAGAACTCCTGAATAGGAATCCTTGATCGTACTTTGTTTTTGAACTGGGTTTTGATGAGGGAGGATTACTTGTTTAAACCGTTGACGATCTGACCGCGAAGGAGAGCTGCCGGGCTTAGTTTCACTGACTAAGAGGAAATGGCGAAGACTCTCTCTGGAATGCTCAGGAACTTTTTGAGGAATTCATGATCCGGAAGGGAGGAATCGGGAGCTTCAAATAGAGGAGAACCGAGAGCTTCAAATAGAGGAGAACCGAGAGCTTTAAATGGGGATCGAAGAAGCCCTCCTATTTATAATAGGGGGAAAGGTGACATACACGCCTATGAGAGGTAGGTGCGTGCTTCTTTTTGCCACATGGCGCCCCTAAACAGGGGTCGATTGCAGCCAGGTGCATACTTCACTGGTGACAAAGACCATAGTTGATCACCACGTAGTAGATATGCTGTTAGAGAGGATCTCAAATTACTGTAAACTCGCTCCTAGGTGTGACTAGGCATTAAACACGTGGTGTGCGCCCGAGTCACACACGCGCCTAGGAATCGCTGTCTTAGGGGGCACGTAGTATGTAGGCGCGTGGGTAGAAAACACACATGCTTGGGAAGGCTTGGGGCGACATATGCATATTTATACTTTTTAAGGGGATTGAACGTTGACTTCAGTGCTTTTCACTTACACGAGAATCGAAATATCGTACTGAAGGCTTGAGAGAACCATACTCATTAAATGCAGTACTGGGAAGAGCAACCGATAAATATAGGCGAGGGCACGATAGATCAGGCATGCCTGTAGTGATGAGGCACGAGGGAAGGGCGCGCCTAGCTGCGTGTTCGGGGCGATCATGAAGGTACAAGGACTAGGCGCGCCTGTAGAGTTGAGGTGCGAGTGGGGGCACGCCCTTAAGGGGGCATAATTGGCTTAAAGTATATAGATCGAGGCATCTTTTCCTGATGCCATGCTGCTCAGGTTAGGCGTGTATAGCTTATTGCTAGGCGTATTGCTAGATCAAGGCATGGGGCACACTTCGATCATTTGGGGTGCACGACCCATACACCTATAAGACCCACTTCAAAGTTCTCTAACTTTTTTGTATAGTTAGAACCACTTTGAATAAAAGCGGGGCACGTGCTAGCTCGATCTCCTTCTTGATAAAAATGGCCGATTCTGCTCTATCTTGAGTAGATAATTGTTCGTTTTCTCTCCTTGTCAAAGCTTACGTCATTTGAGGCCTATAAATAGGCATTAGCTTTTTTGGAAAATCGATCGACATGAATGTTGATGCGTCAAGTTCATCGCCATTAATGCCAGGTTCGTTGCATTTAATACGAATTTGAGCATATAAATAGGGGCGCTTAGGAGAGCTTTTGTTTGTTTCTCTTCTCCTCTTGCTCCATGGTCGGCATCGAGGCTCTCCCTACTCCTCTCTTCACTGGAGAGGAGAGGAAACTCAAGGCGAAGCCACCCGTGGCCTTTTTCAGAGTGCTACTCACATCTCTCGCAGAGACACTACTTAGCACTCTCGTCGAGAGGTCGCTCAACGTCAGCAAGATGCACTTCATGGTTGATGGTAAGCAATCGGAGGCCATAATGTGTTCAACACTTAATTTCCTGGAGGATGTGAGTGCTGGTATATTTGGGATGCCTGTTACTGCAGCACGTGCTCCTCTTTTACCACACGCTATGGCGAGTGCACTCTGTCATAATACGGATATACATGTAAAGCGTGCTTTTACCGACACAAGGCATACATAAGTTTCTGATGCACACGATACTTTACGCACGCTATCGCATAGGCGTACTGATTCTATCAATGCATTGTGCGTTAAGATTTACTGTTGCGTGCCATTGCACCTGCGTACTGCTTTTTGGGTGGCGCACTTGGCACGTTCATTCTCCACCGTACGGCTGGAGCATCTTTCGGGATTGTGATTCTCTTTCCAAGTCTTTTTATGAGACTGACATTTTTATTTATCTATTGCAGAATGCATACCAACTTGTACGGACTCAGATGGAGCATAGAAGGACACCATAAATCGGTTGATTCGAAGAGACAACCGTTCTGATGTGGGATCTTGTTACGAGATCAAGCGAAGTGATCCCCATTCATGCAACATACCAGCTGTCTTCACTCTGAGACGAGACGAATTATCTGCCGTCATAATGCTAGACCTACAGGGTTAGGATTGATTGTCCAGGTTGGCATCCTGTCTTCTAGCAGCTTCTTCGCATGGGCGAGGCGACCATTCTGCACACTCGCGACAGCCTTCCTGCTTGTCTTAAAAAATTAATGTAGGCCCAGTGTTGGAGACTTTGTGACATTACTGTCCTCTTTCATGGAGTATTTGTCACATCACTGCCCTCTACAGTGGGGTATTTGTCACATCACTGCCTTCTGCAATGAGAAATCAATGAGCCAGTAGTAGATTTCCATCATATGTAATCATGAATATCAATGAAAAATCTAAGCATATAGTAGATTTCTATCATATGTAATCATGAATATCAATGAAAAATCTCTCTTTTTGCTGGCTTTATGTGAATTTCTTGTGATTGTGGACTTTTGTAGACTCGTCTTCTTTGATGCATTTTCTTCGAAGGATAGAAAGAAATATTTGTTCAGAGGTAATATAGACATGACAAACGTGGGATTCTAGATAGGTAACTTACTCAGAGGTTAAGGGAACATGGTAAGGAATATGAGAACAACTCAGAGGTAGTATGGACATGTTTGTTCTTCTCAAGAATCTTATTCGTTTAGTGGATTTATCATGAATACGCTTAGAACTAGGTATCTATGATAAATTATGGTGATGATCTAGTCAACAGAGATAATATGGACGTGTTGAGACAAGATTGACAGGTACGAATGCATACTCAGAGGTAATATAAACATGGTAGGCATTCAGACAAAGATATGATAAAAAAAATGTAGGAATGGAAGATAAACTGGACATTCACACATAATATTCCTTGAGAAACTTGCCATTAATAGGTATCATGAGCAAATCTCTGTTAGGTATTGCTAGCCGGTACGCACCATTGGAATAGACCGTTTCAACAACAAATGGTCCCTCCCATTTGGGTTAGAACTTTTCCAACAGTCTTGTGAGTCATGATCATTGGCCTTCTGATAGATAGGACAAGATCACCGACCCGAAACAACCTTTCTTTAACCTTCTTGTTGAAGGCCCCTGAGATTCGTGCCTGGTATAGCTCAATGCGCTGTTGAGCTTGAAGGCATTTTTTGTCAAGTGCTTCCAATTCTTGTAGTCGCAAGCGATGATTATCCTCTACAGTCATATGACTGCTAAGAGACACCTGTAGAAAGGGAATTTAGAGTTCCAAAGGGAGAACGACTTCACTTTGATACACCAGTAAGAACAGCGTACTACCGGTAGGTGTACGGACCATGGTTTGGTAGGCCCAGAGTGCATTCCTCGAGCTTTTCATTCCAGTCGCGTTTATTGGAAGCCATAACCTTTTGAAGGAGCTTAATAATTGTTTTATTAAAAGCCTCCATTAACATGTTAGCTGCTGGATTATAAGTTGTTGACGCTATACTCTGGATTCGGTTCTGGTCGCAGAATCGACGAAAGGTATCGCTGACAAATTGCGGACCATTGTCGTGGATGATCCTCCGAGGTAACCTAAATCGGTAAATAATATGATGCTTGGGGAATTTGATCACGTCGGAGGTTTTTACTTCCATGAGTGGTATAGCTTTCGACCACTTGGAGAAATAGTCGGTTATAGCCAGAATGAAGCGATGACCTTTTAATGAAGGAGGGGCAATCGTGCCAATAATGTCCATTTCCTATGCTTCGAACGGCAAAGATGCCACCGTTGGGTGCAAGAATTCCGACGATTGGTGAATAAAGTCAGCATGGATCTGGCACATTTGGCACTTTTTAGCATACGCCAGGGCGTCAGCTATCATTGTAGGCCAATAATAACCCATGCACCTGATTCGGCCTTGGAGTTCAGATCCTGGCTGATGAGCTCTGCAAGTGTCGTCATGAGCCTCGCGTAGTACATCTTTAGTTTCCTGACCTGATAGATAATGGAGTAGGAATCCATCGAAGGAACGACAGTATAACGTCTTAGTCTGAGTATCGCAGTAAAATCAAAGATAGCACTTCCTGACGAAGTCGCTTCTTTCGCGTTATCTGGTAAGATTCTGCACACTACAAAATCTATAAACGGGGATTGCTAGTCTTGAATGTCTTCTTCTACCTCTGCGGATTGGTAGGCCTGTATGCACAAGTTATTCTTAGGGCATACCAGCTCTTGGCCCACCATCGTGATAGTGTGCTGAGTCCCGACAGGCGTCCCTAATGATGCCGCAAGTCATGCTAGAGCATCAGCCTCTAGGTTTCGTAATCGAGGAATATGCTCTATGAAGAACCCTGTGAAGGTAGAGATTATTAAAATCGCTGCTTGATGGTATGGGACCAGGTTCTCATGTCGGACCTCGTATTGACCCCGAACTTGGTTGACAATCAGTTGAAAATTGCCATAGACATCCAGAAAGTCCACCCCCAGCTCTTTGGCTAGTTGAAGTCCGATGATGAGAGTGTTGTACTCAGCAACATATTAGAGCACGGTTCTGAGAGTGAATATGCTCATTGGATGACCAAGTCGTCGGAGGAGATTAACACTACCCCCACTCCTGCCACAATATCGCCTTTGGGACCTATTCTTGAAGTACCGTCAAAGAACAATTGCCAAACCAGCTCTTTTATGGTGGTGTGGGCATCTATTACTTCATCTGGGATATTCTCGTAGAGCTTTGATGTCTCAGCTACGGGATGGGCAGCCAGAAAATCAGCTAATGCTTGACCCTTGACCGCCTTTTGTGGAACAAATACTATGTCATAAGGGGGCAGAAGTATTACCTATAGTGCCCCATCCCTACATCGGGCCCCGTTCCCGTCTACGGGGTGTGCGAGAAAGGAATACTGTCGCTATCGATTCGGTCGGAACCGATAGGTCAGAATCGGCCGAGTCGATCGAATGGGAATGGTTGAATTAAGATCCATTTCACGTTATGGAATAGCTTCTTCGGAACCAAGTCCCATATTTAGCGGGTTGCGTCTCATGGATTGGCTCTGCGGCTGAGTCGGAAGAGACCTCCCGTTGCTCTGGTTTTCATGTCGAACTTGATTTGGCTTTGGTTTTGGTTTTCGTGAATGCGTTTTTCGTGAATGTTTTCGTTGGGTTTTCATGACTTGCGTTTTCGAGCTTCGTATTCATATCAAAATTCCTTGAATTACACAGTGTTCTAGTCATTTACTTATACGATTGCAGGTGATCGCGTAGGCGACATCAGCACAGCCAACCGGTCGCTCGCTTGAAGCAAGTCTAAGACGAGTGGCTGACCTCCTTCGCCTCGTCCCTCTACTTCAAAATTAATATGAAGTTAAATAAATGCTTGTCATAATAGTATAGAATCAAAGAAATCGTGGCACGATTCTTCACGAAATACTTGCTATCAAACTGCCGGTATTGAAAATAGAAAACGTGCTTTCTTATGCAATTTCACTTAACCTATGCAAAACAATGAATGAATCGATTAACATTTATCGTAATGATACGGCTAAGTAAGCAAATCGACTAAGTTCAAAAGAACGGCTAAGTTTCGCACATAAAAGAGAAATGATAAGGTTCTAGAAAAGAGATAGAATTTTTCAAGACTCTGCAAAACGGTCATTGGACAACTTGTCGACATGGTGTAGTTTTCTCGAACGGTTGCTTAGGCCAAGGGACCGATTCGGCCTGGGAGGAACGAGTATAGTAAGCGCCAGCCTTTTTATCGCGTGGGTTATTCGGGAACTTTCGAACAGGGCTCGCTACCCACCGCGAAAGGGTCGCCGTCTAACCCGACTATAGTCCGTGATGGCTTGACATTGCCAGTGACCTTCACACCCTTTCACTGCTTAACAAATGCACGTGACACGGGATAAATATGATAGCTGCTTAACGTTATACAATTTCATATGCTTGCCTCGAAACATGTTAACATGCTAATTGATCAGGATGGTTAGAAAGATCACATAAATAGCTAGCTAACATGTTTATAAAACTGCTTGAATCAAATACAGAGCTTGGATTTTAATTAGCCATTCGCCAGTACATGTGATCGTACTGATCCTCGCTCTTTGCAGGTCCCACGAATAAGGAAGGATGCGCCAACTAGCTCGGCGACGTTTGTAATTTTGAAGCTTCGGCCGTACGTCGAAGACTTGTCCCTACAACTTCACTTTTGAAGGCTCTCGACTGTCCAAGAAAGATGGCTCAGCATCCATCCATTCCAGGTCACTGGAATACTCTGATGTATATTGAGGGATGTATGCAATGTATGGAACGGCTATCTCATCGACCCTCTTTTATAATTGAGTCATGTTGTAGCTCGTACGACATGAGTCCTGTACTGGAGTCTGTAAATGATGTTCATTATTAATAAAGATCAAAGTTTCCTTTACTTAATGTGTGATTTAATTTGTCTGCCTACTCTCTTAGATCTCGTAGCTCGGATTACCTTATGACTATACCTTGTGTGATCGCAAATTAGGTTCGCATGACATCACGCCCGGGGGACAACTATCGATTCGACAGAATTGGGGCGTGACATAATGGTATCAGAGCACGGCTTTACGTCCTTGGCCTCCAGTGTCGAGTTTCTAGTCTCAAACTATGGACCTAGTATCGATGAGATGAGTTGTTCCATATGCTGAACCCAGGACATTTCTGAAACTAACGAGAGTTGTCTTTCTTTTCCCTGCAGTTGTGGGAGCTCGGGCGGAGGACGAGACGAGCGCTTCAAGCGGCTCGAGTAGTTCCAGACCCGAGCATTCCGTTAACCCAACGGGGATGACGCCTACCGTAGCTGGATCTTCCGACGACCCGATACAACAGATGCTGCAGATGCTCGAAATGCAGCAATGCCAAAATGAGCTCCATCGCCAGCAAGCGGAGGCTCGTCAGACCTAATTCGAGAATCAGTTCGAGGCTCAATTCAAGCTGCAACAGCAGCAGCTGAATACACTGCAGTAGATCGTACAATCGGTCGTGGTCAACAACAATTCAACGATGACGTCTGCCGTGACCGAGCCTGCGGTTCGATCCAACGAAGATGAACCGGAGGCGCCCGTGCTCTCACCTGCGGCACCGAGAAGTTCAAACTTTGACGTGTCAAAATTCACAAAAAGCTGCCACACTTCCTTCAACGGCACAGAAGATCCCTCCGTGGCGATCGACTGGTTGGAGGAGCTGGAAGACATGTTCGAGCTTCTGGGTGTCGAAGACTCGAAAAAAGTCGTGTGTGCTCAAATTCTACTTTGAATGAATGTGCACGATTGGTGGGCTGTGCAGAAGCGGGCTATTTAATGTGAAGACGGGACGACGGCGATCTTCTAGGCTACATTCAGAAATGCGTTCGAGACCGAATATCTTTCTACAGCCGTACGACAGAAAAAAAAAATTATGCAGTTGAGGCAAGGGAATATGATAGTACGACAATATATGGTCGAATTCAATAAACTGGCCAAATTTGCTGGAGCCTATCTACCTACCACTGCAAGTCGAGCTCGACGATTCGAAGTGGGCCTGCGTTCGCTAATATTTCGGTGCCTGAATACAAAACTATGGGCGAGGCACTCAACCATGCCCTCCGTTTGGAGTCCGAGTATCCCCCTGCTACTACTGGCGCTGTTCACTTTAATAACAAACGCCATAGTAATGCGGGAGGCAACAATCTGCACAAGCGTTAAAATTGCGACAACAGAGGCGGCAACCAGACGAAGGATCGAATAGTCTATAATTTTTGCCACAAAGAGGGGCACAAGGCCAATGAGTGCCGATTGAAGAATGGAGCATGCTTCGGGTACGACCGAATGGACCACATCGTGCACAACTGTCGGGAGAAGCCAAACCAGCGCCCACAACAGCATCATCAGAACCGAGGCCAAGTACCTTGGGCTCCACCGACCGCACAACAGAATGGCCAAGACCGTCGCCCCAATGCTCAGGGCCGCGTCTATGCCATGACTCGAGATGAAGCGTTCGTATCTGACACAGTCGTGACAGGTATACTATAATTCAATAATAAACCTGCTCGTGTATTATTTGATTCAGGTGCCACACATAGTTTTATATCGGCGGACTTCACCGTCGAGCACAACTTTCCCTTGACACTGATGGGTCTCGATCTTACTGTTAACGTACCGTCGGACATGCCACTACTTGCAAATTTAGTCTGCAGAGACGGAATCATCTATATATGTGGTCAAAAGATCAGTCTTGATGCGATAGTTCTATATATTAAAGACTACGACATCATTCTGGGGATGGATTGGCTCGGGCCGTGCAACGCAACCATAGACTGTGCTGAAAAGTGGGTCACATTTTGCATACTTGGAGTGCCTGAATTCTGCTATTCGTATGGTGAGGCGTCGTTGACCTGCATGGTGATCTCCGTAATATCTGCTCGACGGATGTTGCATGCCGGGTGCAAAGGCTATCTAGCGTCCGTTCGAGACATACGACAGGATGGTGCAAATGCGGGTCAGACCAACGTTGTGGCAGAATTCCCAGATGTGTTTCCGAACGAACTGTTCGGCATGCCACTGGATCGAAAGATTGAGTTCACTATTGATACATTCCCCGATACCCGACCGATCTCTAAAGCCCTGTACAGAATAGCCCATGTAGAGCTTAAAGAACTCAAAGTACAGTTGTAAGGGTTGCTCGACAAGGGATTCATTTGACCCAGCATCTCGCCATGGGGAGTGCCGTGCTGTTCGTCAAGAAAAAAGATGGCTCACTGCGTCGTTGTATCGACTACTATGAGCTGAATAAAGCCACCGTTCGAAACAATATCCTCTGCCCCGCATAGACGATCTGTTCGATCAGCTGCAAGGAGCTACAATGTTCTCTAAAATTGATCTGCGCTCGGGTTACCATCAACTCAAGATCAATCGGACGATGTGCCAAAGTCTGCCTTTCGCATTCGATACGGCCATTACGAATTCCTGGTAATGCCGTTCGGCCTAACGAACGCCCCAGCAACTTTCATGGATTTGATGAACCGGGTGTTCCGGCCATTCCTCGATAAGTTTGTAGTAGTCTTTATCGACGATATACTCGTCTACTCGAAGAATAGACAGCAACATACTGAGCATCTACAGACCGTGCTTCAGACCCTTCGAGAAAATCAGTTGTATGTGAAGCGAAGCAAATGTGAATTTTGGCTGAGCAGCGTCGCGTTCCTCGAACACATCATTTCACTGAAGGCATTGCAGTCGATCCAAAGAAAGTTGAAGCCATTGTCGATTGGAAACAGCCAACATCCGTCGGCGAGATTCGAAGTTTTTTGGCTTAGCGGGATACTACCGACGCTTCGTGAAAGACTTCACGAAGATCACATCGCCTTTGACTCGCCTCACCCAGAAAGGTGTCGTATTTGAATGGTCAGATGACTATGAAGCTTTATTCCAAGAGTTAAAAGCAACGGCTCGTCTCGGCCCCGATACTTGTACTTCCAGAAGGGACTGAGGGTTTCCAAATATTTAGCGACGCGTCCGGTCAGGACTTGGGGTGTGTGCTGATGCAGCGGAACAAGGTGATATCTTTTACTTCCCGATAGCTAAAGCCGTACGAGAAGAACTACCATACTCATGACCTGGAGTTAGCGGCGATTGTGTTCGCGTTGAAATTGTGGCGTCACTATCTTTATAGCGTGGCGTGCACGATCTATACCGATCATAAGAGTCTCAAGTATCTATTCACGCAGAAAGAACTGAACTTGCGACAAAGGTGTTGGCTTGAACTGATCAAGGATTACGACTTGACTATTGACTATACGCCGGGAAAGGAAATGTTGTGGCGGACGCTCTGAGTCAGAAATATATTACCTCGCTATCCATGGACCGCAGACAGATACGCGACCTAGAAGAGATGGGCATCGAACTCCAAGTCTGATTCAGGAATGTGCAGTTGGCAAAGTTGTAGTTAGAGTCGAGCTTGCAAGAAAAGATCAAGACCGCTCAGAAGGACGATCCGTACTTGAAGAAAATATGAGAGCTAATCTCGACGGGTAGGACAACCGACTTTGTGGAAGATGAAACTGGCATGCTTTGATTGAAGGGTAGACTATGCGTTTCAGACGATTCAGAACTTAGAAAGAAGATATTTTCGGGGGCGCACTATGCGAAGTATACCTTGCACCTCGATAGCACGAAGATGTACAAGGACCTCCGTACAAATTTTTGGTGGCCTCTGAATGAAAAAAGATGTGGTAGTCTTCGTGTCGCAATGCATGGCCTGTCAGCATGTGAAAGCTGAGCACCAGAGACCGGACGGAAAGATGCAAAATCTGGCAATTCCGGAATAGAAGTGGCAGCACGTGTGCATGTATTTTATTTTAGTCTGCCGAAGACTCTGCAGGAAAATGATGCCATCTGGGTCATTGTCGATCGACTAACCAAGTCAGCGCACTTCATTGCCATTAAAGTTACTTGGAGCATTGATCGCCTGGTGCAGATTTATCTTGATGAGATAGTACGGCTGTACGGAGTTCTAGTATCCATCGTCTCTGATCGGGATTCACGGTTCATGTCGCGATTCTGGAGTAGCCTTCAGTCGGCTCTAGGTACCAAGTTACAGTTCAGCTCGGGTTACCATCCTTAGACCGACAGGCAAACGGAGCACGTCAATCAGATTCTCAAAGACATGCTACGACTCTGCACAATTGACTTCAAATCAAGCTGGAATGTTCATCTACTTCTGGATGAATTTGCATACAACAATAGCTATCAATCCAGTATCCAAATGGCGCCGTATGAAGCCTTGTACGGACGAAAGTGTCGATCACCCATTTGCTGGACGAAGTCGGAGAGCGGCAGATTCTCGGCCCGGAACTGGTGGAACAGACTGTATAAAAAGTTTGGCTCATTCGGAAAAGATTAAAGACCGCTCAGAGTCTTCAAAAAAGTTATGCGGATGTTCATTGTCGGCCCCTCGAGTTTCAAGAAGGCGATCACGTATTTCTTAAAGTGTCGCCCATGCGAGGAGTTACTCGGTTTCGCACGAAGGGAAAGTTAAGTCCGAGATTCGTTGGGCCGTTCAAAGTACTCGAACGGGTCACCCTAGTATCCTATAAAATTGCCCTACCGCCGGCGCTAGAAGGTGTACACAATGTCTTTCACATCGCTCAGTTACGAAAGTACGTACATAACCCTAGCCATGTGGTAGATTTTGGCGAGCTGGAGCTGAAGTCCGACTTATCCTACGTTGAAGAGCCAGTTCAAATCTTAGAACGCAAGGATAAGCTGCTGCAAAATTGAGCGATCCCTCTCATCCGCATCCTTTATAGGAACCATTCGGTCGAAGAGTCGACGTGGGAGCTTGAATCGCAAATAAATAAAAAATTTCCTTCATTATTCTCGTATAGGTAGGTTCTATCCTTAAGTTTTGAGGACAAAAATTTTTATTAGTTGGTTATGGTGTAGTGCCCCGTCCCTACATCATGCCCCGTTTCCGTCCACGGGGTGCGCAAAAAAGGAACACTGTCGCTATCGATTCGATCGGAACCGATGGGTCGGAATTGGCCGAGTCGATCGAACGGGAACGGTTGAATTAAGATCCATTCTACGTTATGGAATGGCTTCTTCGAAACCAAGTCCCATATTCAGCGGGTTGCGCCTCAAGGATTGGCTTTGCGGCTGAGTCGGGAGAGACCTCCCATTGTTCTGGTTTTTATGCCGCACTTGATTTGGCTTTGGCTTTGGTTTTCGTGAATGCATTTTTCGTGAATGTTTTCGATGAGTTTTTATGACTTGTATTTTCGAGCTTCGCATTCATATCGAAATCCCTTGAATTACACAGTGTTCTAATCAGTTGCTTATGCGATTGCAGGTGATCGCGTAGGCGACGTCAGCGCAGCCAATCGGTCGCTCGCTTGAAGCAAGTCTAAGGAGAGTGGCTGACCTCCATCGCCTCATCCCTCTACTTCAAAATTAATATGAAGTTAAATGAATGCTTGTCATAATAGTGTACAATCAAAGAAATTGTGGCACGATTCTTCACGAAATACTTGCTATCAAACTGCCGGTATTGAAAATGGAAAACGTGCTTTCTTATGCAATTCCACTTAGCTATGCAAAATAATGAATGAATCGATTAACATTTATCGCAATGATACGGCTAAGTAAGCAAATCGACTAAGTTCAAAAGAATGGCTAAGTTTCACACATAAAAGAGAAAAGATAAGGTTCTAGAAAAGAGACAGAATTTTTTAAGACTCTGCAAAACGGTCATTGGACAACTTGTCGACAAGGTGTAGTTTCCTCAAACGGTTGCCTAGGCCAAGGGACCGATTCAACCCGGGAGGAACGAGTATAGCAAGCGCCAGCCTTTTCATCGGCGTGGGTTATTTGGGAACTTTCGCACAGGGCTCGCTACCCACCGCGAAATGGTCGTCGTCTAACCCGGCTATAGTCCGTGATGGCTTGACATTGCCAGTGATCTTCACACCCTTTCAATGCTTAACAAATGCATATGACACGAGATGAATATGGTATCTTCTTAACGTTATACAATTTCATTTGCTTGCCTCGAAACATGTTAACATGCTAATTGATCAGGATGGTTAGAAAGATCACATAAATAGCTAGCTAACATATTTATAAAACTGCTTGAATCAAATGCAGAGCTTGGATTTTAATTAGCCATTCGCCAGTACATGTGATCGTACTGATCCTCGCTCTTTGCAGGTCCCGCAAATCAGAAAGGATGCGCCAACTAGCTCGGCGATGTTCGTAATTTGAAGCTTCGGTCGTGCGTCGAAGACTTGTCCCCACAACTCTACTTTTGAAGGCTCTCGACTGTCCAAGAAAGATGGCTTAGTGTCCTTCTATTCCAGGTTACTGGAATACTCTGATGTATATTGAGGGATGTGTGCAATGTATGGAACGGCTATCTCATCGGCCCTCTTTTTAATTGAGTCATGTTGTAGCCCGCACGACATGAGTCCTGTACTGGAGTCTGTAAATGATGTTAATTATCAATAAAGATCAAAGTTTTCTTTACTTAATGTGTGATTCAATTTGTCTGCTTACTCTCTTAGATCTTGTGTCTCGAATTACCTTATGACTATGCCTTGTGCGATCGCAAATTAGGTTCGCACGACATCACGCCCGGGGGACGACTATCGATTCGACGAAATCGGGGCGTGACATCGCCCATGTGGCATGGTGTGAATTTAATGCCACTGACTTGGTCATGAGGACCCTGAGGGGATTGACCCGAGAGATGATGTAAATTGTCTGTTCGACTATATAATGTCGGGTTTTCTCGATAGCGAAGACGGGGGCAAGGCATTCTTTCTCCACAGGGGGTATACTTGTGCTCGGCTCCGATCAACTGATGGCTGAGGTAATAAATAGCTTGTTCATGACCCACATTACTGTTCTGAGCTAATAGGGCTTCGAAAGAATGATCCAAGGCTCGGACGTACAGCAGAAAGGGCCTTCCCCTGATTGGGGCTACTATGACTGGCGGGTTCGTAAGGTACCTTTTAATGTCTTTGAAGGCTCATTGGTATTCCTCAGTCCAGACATAAGACACCCCTTTCTTTATCAGTTCATTGAAGGGTTTGCACGACCTGAGAGGTTAGAGATAAACCTTCGGATGTATGCTAAACGTCCTTAGAGACTGCGTAGTTTACGAAGGTTCCTCAGCGGTTGCATTTCTATGGTGGCTTTTATCTTCTCAGGGTCGACGTGGTTACCCTTTGAAGTTATAATGAAGCCTAAGAACTTGCCACTGGACATCCCCAGGAAGGACTTGGCTAGATTCATCTTTAACTAGTGTGTCCTCATCAAGTCGAAGACGGTCCTTAAGTCGTGGAGGTGATCTCCACGAATATGACTTTTGACAGCAATGTCATCGACGTAACATTCAACTGTCTTACGCAAGTGCTTGCAAAATATAATACTCATAGCACGCTAGTACGTAGCGCCTATATTCTTTAAACCAAAGGGCATTACGGTGTAACAGAACACACCCATCGAAGTCCGAAAGGATGTGTGTTTTTTGTCGTCTGGGAACATCTTGATCTAGTTATAACCAGAGTAGCCATCCATGAAACATGTGCTGAAACTCGCATGTGTTATCGACCATCACATCGGTGATGGGTAACGGGAATTCATCCTTCGGCCAAGTGGCGTTTAGATCACATAAATCTATACAGACTCAAATCTTCACATTCTTCTTAGTGACTGGGACGATATTGATCACCCAATTCGGGTATTGTTCCTCGTGGATGAAGCCACTCTTTATTAGATTGTTGACTTCCTTTTCAATAGAGTTCGTGGTATCGGGGCAAAAATGCCATTACTATTGCTTTACTGGCTTAGCTTTATGCAAGATATTCAGTTTATGTACGACAACATTCGGGTCTAAGCCCGGCATATCTTCGTAGCTCCAGGCGAAGACATCTATGTATTCTCTTATAAGCTCAATAAGAGACTCGCGTTCCTCTCCATTCAAACTTTTGCTGATGAAGATCGGTTTAGGAGAAGAGTCATCGCCTAGGTCAATTTGTACAACCTCATCTTCGGTAGATGGTTCGCGTAACTCAAAGCATTTCTTCCATTGGGCATCAAGTTGTTGAGCCCAGGGTTCAACTAAGAGGGGTTCGAAGAATGGCTCATCGTCTTCATCGACTTGATCTACTCGATACTGACGTCAGAGTCGTGGGAGGAGTCTAAAAAGTACGAGTACGTTGATTCCTTATGTCACGAAACTTCGGGCGCTTTAGGCGGGACATATCCGAGGCCGTAGCCAGTTTTCTGGTAATACTGGCCAGACTTGCCTTTAGGAACATTAATCTTGGTCAGCAAATGCCAACCCTTTTTATAATTAAGACCCATATTACTGCCCAGGTCAAAGCCCATCTTCTGGATGATGTGCCTGGCTTATGTGGTATAGTGGTGAGCTTGAACTGAACCGACTTCATGCTCTGGTTCACAAAGAGTGTGAGTCCAGAAGCCGTCTACTCGGCTAAAGATGATGGGTTCTTCTTTCTCCTTCCGTGCTGGTACTATAAAACGGGTGCCACGTACAATGAGCACTTGTTTCACAGAATAAATAGACGTAACTTGTGTCTGTAGTGATAAACTCAGGTTTTGTTCTAGAGTAGTTTAAAGGCATTCCTTTATTGATAAAATATGATAAATCATCCTCTGGGATTACACTGTCAAATACGAGAAAGTTGGGCGCAACTGTATTATTACGATCACTACCCCCAGCACCTGAGATAGGCAAGGGTGGAGTAGGATGAGGCGGGCTGCACAGCTTTACCACAATCGACTTGACAGAAGGGTTTCCTTTCATTTGCGGTTTCCCCTTCAATCGTACCACCAAAGGAGTTGTAGCCTGGACTGCAGACGTCGTAGGACATTCTTTGGTAGGTGGTTTTCCTTTCAATCGAACTATCAGAGGAGCTGTAGTCTCAGCTGTGGGTACCGTAAGGCGTTCCTTTAGATGCACTTTAATGGGCTCCTCAGAGGAGGTTTGAGTCTCGGCTTCGTCATCAGTGTCTTCACCTAAATCCCTCTGCTTTCAGAACAGTCGAGATTCAGTGTAGTAAATCTCAACCCCTTTAAAGGGGTCAATGTCCGTGAACTCAGTTTTTACTACTCCGTCATCGTTGACATATTTGAAACATTGTTGGAGGGTAGTTGGCACGATCATGTGCTCATGGATCCAGGGTCGTCCCAATAGGATATTATAGCAGACATCTGCATCAATGATATAGCAAGTCATTTCAGTCTTCAGGTCGCCAATCAGAATTTTCAAGTAAATTTTTTCTTCTGGACAACTTTACTGTTATTGAAACTACTGATCGTGGTTTGAGTTACAGAAAGTCAATACCTTGGGATCCCCAATATATGCAGCAGACGGTGAGAGATAACGCTCACGGACGAACCAGGGTTGATGTGCATACGATCGACCTTGACAATGCCAATATACCCTGTATAGTACATGGATCGGGCATGTCTATTGTTCTTTAACAGCATGTCCTGTTGTGAGAATGTGATATTGGGCATTGCTCTATCACACTGTGGCATTTGGGACACGCAGCAGGGTCTTTGTTCGGCTGTCGTATCTGTCCCAAGTATGATTCGGCATTTTGTAACGCCTCGTTCAGAGCTTCTCGAGTCTTCTTGGAGAGGCGGAGGGGCTCAAACAACGATTGTCTGGCTGGGGTATTGGCCAATTGTGCCAAAATATCAAAATTGTAGGGTCGGTCCAACCCTGCAGCGGTATTTTTCTCGAGGGGTTTATCAAAATGCCCCTCTTTTTGCTTCTGTTTGTCTGCCACTGGTGGCTGAGATGGGCCCGGCTCGGAAGCACTGGGAATGGTTAGCGTTACGACCAGCGTCATTTCTTTGCCAGGGGCCTGGTCATAGTTACGTGATTATTCGAGACCAGTCCTGGTTGCTTCGGCTCTTTCTTCGTCAGACGAAGCCGAGACAGTATTACAAGATCTGACCTTTCTGCCTCTGGTCTTGACGGGTTGACATTTGGTAGGTCTAATTAAGTCGTCAGTGAGGTTAGGATGTACCCACATGAATTCTTCCTGAGGCATTTTAACTAGCACCAACCTTGAGGCTTGAGCAGTCGGAAGGTTAACAACCTCTATATGTTATTTTGGAATCGGGATGAATCCGTCTTGCTTCTATGTAGGCAAAAACCTGTCGAACTGGAGAGTCACCATATTGGCGGAGACTACCTTCTCCTCAAAGTCCAGTGATAGAACATTTGCGTCGACTAATCGCTGTAGGTGATTCTTGAGGATGTAGAAGTCTTTAGTTGGGTGATGGATATACCGGTGGTAGTGGCAGTATTTGGGATCATCCACCATGTCCACTTCTTCGGGGCGTCTAGGAGGTGGGAGTGTAAATTTTTTGCCCTCGAGTAGTACGTTGAGTAATTGTAGGGCGTCTTCGTCTTTGAACGAATAGTTCCCTTTTTGGATTGTGAGTCTTTTCGATTTATGAACATAAGCTGTACCTCGATTGAGGCTCGCGGCCATAACTTGTTTCGCTTTAGACTCCCGCTTATTATTATTGGGTTCTCCGGTAGGCCTTCTGCCCCTCTGATTCAAAAGGTCCATTCCCAATAAGTGGGCCTCCTTAGCCTTCCTCTCAGCATCTTCGGCGTTGATGATGAATGTTGCACAGTCTACATGGCCGGAGGAACCGGTCCACAGTCTCGTCATAGGGGACAAGCCTTTCCGACAAGTGTCGATTAAGATTGCTTAAGAAACCCCTGGCTGCAGTCTCAGCACGGCTTGCCAAAATTGCTCTATGTAAACTCGGACAGATTTTTTGTCCTTCTGAGTGGTATCCATCAGAGTTGACATAGACATGTCCATCCCTGGCTTATAGAATCAAGACAAGAACAGATGCTGGAGGTCGTCAAAGGTCGACACAGAGTTGTCTTGGAGACTACAAAACCATTCGTAGGAAACTCCTCTCAAGGCATCGACGAACAGTTTGTTTCACTTAACAAAATGCCTAAAATTGGCTTTTGAAAGAAAACTAGAAAAAGTACAAAAGTACAAATTATTTCTGGGAAGTATTGCTATAGAAGTCTGATCTGAGAGCAATCACTTTGTTCCTTGGACCATACGATGATGATGAAGAAAACTGCTTGAAGAAGATGAACAATCGGAAGAACTAAGTCACCAGAAAGGTATCGAACAACGTCACTGATGGCACAGTCGAATGCTTTCCTGCTTTGCTTCACCCTATTCTTGAGAAAAAGTTGAAGAAATGTTTCTGGGAATATCACTCTGAAAGTATGAGTTTTCTCAGAATCTTCTCTCCTGTATCTCTCTTGATGTTGTCTTGTATTAAAAATAAGTCTATTTATAGACTAGAACCCTCTGTGCGTAAAAAGCAACAAAGTTGGGTCTCTACACAAGTAACTGTCACCCACGATGAAAATCAACCTTTACGCGTGATGACACGTGTCCCATGTAGAGTTTTAATCTCTACGTATGGTGACAGTATCCCACTACTTCAACAAAATGGGGAGAGCACGTACACACGTTCCTCGATAAGTGTGGCATGAAAGCCACGTAAGCAGACCACGTTCTCATGTAGCCAAAAAAGATTGGGCGTAAAAATGATCCAAAATAGACTTCCTGCGTAAAGTAGCAGACTGGGCGTAAAATAACTCAAAATAAACTTTCCGCGTAAAGTGGCTGAAAAGTAGCCTTGAGTGTAAAATTAGCTCAAATAAACTCTACGCACACAAAAGCCTTGAGCGTAAAAACTCGAATAGCTTTCGTGCGTAAAAGAAGAATCTCTTGAGCGTAAAGTAGCCCATCTGCACACTAAACGACAAGCATTGGGTTTGATGAAAAGATCTTCTCGGCTTCTGTGTAATTTGCTGTCAGAAAATCATTCTGTCAGATCAAAATCATGCACATTAAATGCAGTCTGACAGCATGTCTCCCGCGTAAAGTTTGAGGATGCCTCTCGCGTAAAGTCGTTCGCGTAGAGTTTACCCTGTTTACCCTCTGCGTAAAA
Source organism: Iris pallida (assembly GCA_029216955.1). Classification (NCBI taxonomy): domain Eukaryota; kingdom Viridiplantae; phylum Streptophyta; class Magnoliopsida; order Asparagales; family Iridaceae; genus Iris; species Iris pallida. Next base: position 2,852,887 of record JANAVB010020199.1, on the reverse strand, counting down.
TTTGATTCTGATTGCGTTTGACTTGCGTAAAGCTCTCAACTTCTTTGACTTGGTCTATGAAATTTATTTATGCATCTACAAGACCCCCTTCAAAGTTTTCAAATTTTTCTAAGATTTGAAATACTTTGAACAGAAGCGTAAAAATCTGAGATATCCAATAGTCCGTGTAAAATTCAGGATACCCAATAGTCTGCGTAAAATTTGGGATACTCAACAGTCTGCGTAAAGTTCAGGATACCCAACGGTCGGCTGAGAAGCGTAATATTCAGGATATCCAACAGTCAGCGTAAATTTCGAGAATTTGAACCGATTTCAAAATTCTTTATAAATAGAGCTTTGCCGATAGAGAGAGAACTTTACTCATTCTCGAAATTTCAATCTTTCTTTACTCTCTTTTTCCTCATTCTCTCAGTTCGAACCAATGGCCCCCAAGAGCAAAACCACCGCCGACGCCAAAGGCAAGAAGCCCGCCGCTCCTTCGTCGAGAAGCGAACGCACGGAAACCGCCACCGCACCATCGGAGACACCCGCAAGACCAACCCCACAGTGGCTCCGGCCATGAAAAGTAGAACACCGTAATTCGGCCGTGAGTTCGTCGGAGAAGAAGACTCGAACCCTAAACTTTACGCCCACATTTATACGTGTCAGCGTAGAAATTGTAATAACAAAATACGCCCACGTTATACGTATCAGCGTAAAAATAAGAAATACGCCCACGTCTATACGTGCCAGCATAAAATCAGAATACGCTCACGTCCATTCGTGCCAGCGTAAAAACAGAATACGCTCACGTCCATTCGTACCAGCGTAAAAACAAAATACACTCACGTCAATACGTGCCAGCGTAAAAACCAAAATACGCTCACGTCCATTCGTGCCAGCATAAAAATCAAAATACGCTCACGTCAATACGTGCCAGCGTAAAATCACAAGTGAAAGACTTTACATAAAACAAAGAACTCTTGTACTTTTTTATTAACTTAATTTTTTCGCATAAGCGTAAAGTTTGCATAGTCAAGCTCTCTAGTACAGAGTCTTTAATTTTTATGCGTAAAAATTTAGACCAAGTAATCTGCGTAAAAATTCAAATTAGATTTTTACTAACTTGATTTTTCCTTTTCTTTTTGCAGTGGACTTGCAGATTCATCCCCTTGCAGAAATATTTGGCTCACCAGCTGGTATGTTGGGCTCAAATTACTTGGAGAATTTGTCTCACGTAGAATTCCCTTAATCATATCCACAATATCCTGAAGGGAGACAATAGCTAATAGCTGCTCATGGGGACAGAATGTTGTTGTCAATGATAAATAGAGAATTGCTGGTATCATTAGATGACCAACATTTATGAAGCATGCCTTCCAGTTTGGGGACGCTATAGATTTCCAATCACAAACACGCCCCAAGAAGGAGGCTTGGGTGTTCAAATTTGGAGAGAGGGGAATGTATCTCCCAGACATGGCCAGAGATTATCCCTTATCTTCATTCGTACATGCCATCCATCCACGACAAATGCTATGGAACCTGACTCCCAATAGTCATGGTAGATCGGGCAGAATCATTTTCAAGAGGGATGGGGCCAACGAAATGGGCTACCACATCAGCACTCCCAGTGGTGGTGTCGTCCCTTTCTCCGGTCTATTGCCTGGATTCACACCGAGTGAAGATTCAGCTCTGATCCAACCGGTGCAGACCCTAATGTTTATTAACAAGTTCATGAAGGCCTCAATATAATACCCTCAGGCCGACCCTAGGCTACCAGGGTGGTTGACTCCTTACAATCAGAACTGGATCCAACTTAGCGCTTGGATATTGAAGAACTTCAAGACTGATCTGGAAGCCATCGGCCTTTATGAAGCAGTAGCCTCTACGAGTCAGGATATACCGATAAACAGTAACCTGTTCTTGGCTCTAATGGAGTTGTACATCAGTTCAACAGGAACTTTTGCAACTCCACTATGTGAGATGGGTTTTGCCCTGCATGAGATGCAATTCATCTCTAAGCTGCCGATGGGCGAAGCTCCCTATGAAGAGTATGTTCCTTCCAACCGGGAACTAGCAGAGATCAGCAAAAAGAATCCTGATCTAGTCAAAGTGTATCAAGAATTAATGTGCCATTATCTAATTTGCACCACTATGTATGAAAGTGGGTCGCATTTGGCATATACTAATAAATGGACAACCTATTTATTCTACCACAAGAATAGGATATCCAAGAACGACCAGAGAGATTCCAAGAAAATAAGGCTCCAACTATCAACCCTTGTTCAATAATTCCTTCAGATCTGATCTACAGTTTGATGATCACATATAAGTCTTCAGATCAACATCTGACCACTAAGACTGGAGACATCCCTGTGGGGATTGAAACTTTGAGTTATCTGAGGCACGACAGTCAGAAGATCTCAAGAAAAGCCTTGCTGGCAGGCTTTCTTTCTCTGTGGTCGCGGAGATGGATCGTGCCAGGGATTAGCACAGCTGACAGAATTCACCAAAACGTACTGTGGCTGGCAGTACGTTTAGTGTTCAAGGTCAGAATCAACCTGCTATCGGCAATGGTGTGTCGAATAAATACAGGTATACGGACCTTTGGTGATGAGCTAATCTACAATGCTCCTCACCGAAGAGATTTCCCTAGGGTAGAGATGCCCTATACTTATCTGATGGACTGGCTATTGCATCATAACTGTAGTTTGTTGCCGCCAGGCCCTGGAGATAATGCGGAGGTCTTCCTCCAAAAATTTAATAAAGTCACGTGGACTGCAACTACAGTGGCAGATACCCGAGCTGTACTGAACTATTCTCATGGATGGGACTTTTTCTGTACAAGGCCACAAGTTTCAGCCGATTGCCTCGGTGTACAATTTGAAGATAGAGGCGAAGGGAGGACTTCATTACCTGTGTCAGTTTTCAAATGGCTAATGTGCATCAGACCCTCACATCTGATGTATAGGAATGAAGACAACTGTGCGTTCGAACCGTATCTACTAAGTCGGTTCGCTCGTCAGTTTGGATATGACCAACTTTACGTTGGTAATCCCTCCACCAGCTTCCACCATTATGGAAAGTTAATTGATGGTGCAAGAGTCTGGAGATACTTTAGCAATGCTTGTACCGGTGCCAAATTCTGGGTATCAACTGCTACAAGCACAACTGAGCTACGAATACTTCATACGTATGCTCGCTTTTATGCATCCATTCGCTCCTTCACACATGGCTACAATATGAAGAGGAGTCTTCGATGGCCCAAGGAAGGGAACGTCGAAGAACCAGTTAGGGTACCTTCAGACACACCCGACGATGCTGCTGTTCCAGATGAGTATCTGGAAGTAATCCCTACGGAAGCTGGGGAAATAGTTGCAGGACCAATTATTATCGGCAAAACCCGGAAACGGAAATCAGGTGCAACTGTTACCCTCCCAGAGAAGAAGAAGAAGATCACTGTCAAAGGACCTTCTAGACAGAGAGCCGCTACCCTAGAGAGCGACACTCCAGTCGAGGAGCCTCAACACCTTGTATCTTTTTCAGCTCATCCTGGAGAAGGCTCATCGGCATCCCAACCAGCAGGATCAACAAGATTTGTGGGGCTCATATCTCCTGGACATCTCAGCTCATCACTTCATCTAACTTTGCCACAAAAGGCAAAAACTATTGAGGATACTGCCACGATACATGATGTTGATCCAGGACCCATCACATCAGACGAACCGACTCTTGCCTTCGATGGTGAGGACTGGGATTAAGATTATGACGAACTTTTGGAACGTCCTGCACCTACTCCAGGTAAATATAAATTACACAAAATCTATACAAAATTATGTATTATGATTTTGTATATTAACTTTGTAACGCCCCAGTCCTAAAATACGTAGGACCGAGTACGTGAACATGCCAGCTGCACATATACGAAGAATACCCCAATATATAGAATCCTCGTATATGCACATAAGCTGTAAATAAATAACCACAGGCCAGAATAACATATCTAATCTCATCACAGCTCAACACAGAAGATAATAAAGTCCAAATAAAATAATCAGAGTATCAAAAGATAGCCGGGTGAACATACTCACTCCAAACAGCTATGAAAATAGTCTCACAAGATCGGAGTCCATCCTCCGCAAAAATAGAAATAAAAGAGATGTAAAATAATGTCTACAACTGTCTCAGATAAGAAATAAACTAGAAATCAGTAGTGACTGCCTCGTCGTCAATGTAGGATAGCTCCAATGCCGCTCCGTACTCCTGTGGGAAATCGTCTAAACCTGGAGAGATAACCAGGTCCTCAGGGGATATAGCAAGATACAAGAAAACACCATGCCATATAAACTATGATAATATAATAAGAGAAAAGGTATGCATGCAATCGGGTTCCTGACCATTCTACTGTGAATATGTAGTTGAGATACAATCCTTCGACGCATGAGCCCTTGCTGTAAATGGGATCGGCATAGTTCCCATAAAGGATACCAGGGGCCAACGTCCATAACGCTCGGGAAGCGTCAGAGGGCACCATGTACAAGGGGCTACGTCCATAACGCTCTGGAAAACGTCAGAGGGCGCCTGGAGCCTGCGTCTCCGGAGGAGCGCACAGGTAATCAGGGAAGTGTAAAGAAGCCCATACGTCAGGTATTGTTCTCCCCACCCAATGCCTAGTATCATCATCTCCATGACTGATATGAACCTCTAGTAACCGCCAAGTCTTCTAACATGAAATACTATTGGCAGTTACTCCTATCCGTCGCACGCTCCATACGTATCGGTGGCCAGCCGACTACATAAAAACGTGTCCTACATGTGACTCACATCACATGATACAACAAGTGTCAAGGCCGTATGAGATATACCAATACCTCAACATCAATGGGTGGTCACTAGACTAAGTCAATCTAAGAGAAATAAATAAGACGAGATAAACGACCAATAGAGTCGCTTGCACCCAAGTGTGATTTGGACACACAGTTTAAATATCAAGGAACAAAATGCTGAAAATAACAACTAAAAATAAGAAGTATAATAATCACAGAGTAAGGTGGCAAGGTATCTTGCCTGATGGTGCAAAGTGGCAAGTCCAAGTAATCACAATGTCAGCCAAGAAACGTCACAATCTTCCGACAACTCTGGACGCTGAAATAAATATCAAAAATGCACTAGGTGTAAAAGATATACCTAGAAAACACCTGTCCAAAAGTTAAATTCTGGAACAGGAGCAAAATCGTAATTTCGGGTCAAAACGATGTCCGCCGTTGGACCAGCTTTGCATCGAAACGCGTGCCAATGTCTATGGTCTCTAAAGTTATCAAACTACATGTCTACGGTTTTAGTTTGAGGAGAGGAACTCAATGGTATGTCCAGTTTTGGATTTCGATGAGCCGTGCACAAAATCGCCCGTTTGAGTGGGTCGTGGGCCCGCAAAAAATGGGTTCCGATTCGACCTTCTCAGAATCGAACCAAACTTGGCACACAGGACCAGAATTTCGATCCGGACCTATTGGCGCAAGTTTTGTCTCGATTCGACGACTGTACACGAAGTTATGGGCAAGTTTGCAAAATGCCGATACGGGGTATCTCGACGGATACGCGTTGATTTCGTCGCGCATACGCGACGAAACTGAGTTCCGTTAGTTCCCACACGTCCGCAACGTCCATACGCGCCTTTCGATGCATATAGCGCACGACCACGTCGCCCGGTTTGTCGGGGCGTACGTCGTATCGGACAAAATTTAGAAAAATTAATATAATTAAAAACAGGTTTTTCCTCAACTTCAACATCAATCTACTTTTTACCCATTAATCGAAACAACGTTCCAAAAGATGCGTTGCGATCTCGGTTATGTTTTATTTTACTGTCTTTAATTAGTTCCTATAGTACTTTATTGCACAGCAAGTAAATTGGCCGACAAGTTGTCGTTTAAAAACAGTTTTTAGTATTACAGAAAACAGATTTTTGTTCAACTTCGTCTCGATTTTTTGAGCAAGTCGATGGGTTATTTCGAAATCCATCTGGAGGATCTTGAAGAGGGTCATGTCTACTTTCCAGAAAATCTTACGGATCAAAAATCGGTGCTACGAGTAAAAAGTTACATCGTAGAGAAGTAGGGTACCTTGAGTGGGAAAACTGCTCCGTGGGTGACGCGGGGCTGACTTCCGATGCTCCGTTCGTCGTGCACAAAGCTCCGTCGCTGGTGAAACGAAGTCATAGGCGAAGGGGGTATAATCAGCCTCAACTTTTGTTTTGGAAGATTAGGGTTTTGAGGCTTGTGGAAAAAGTTACATATATACCAAGTTGTAACAAATCCTAATACTAATGGGTTTATGAATGAATCAACCCACGGGTTGGGGGTCATCCGCGATAGCATGCTGTTGCATGCCCAAGCAAAATTTGGGGTAGGGCCCACCCACTTTTAGTGGGTGGGTGGGTGACATTTACTTTTTTTCCTTTCTTTTTCTTTTCCTTTTCCTTTCTTTCTCTACAATGCTGTGGTCGGTCCCAAGGGACCGACCACCACTGAATTCTTTTTTTTAATACTAATATATATATATATATATATATATATATATGTATATATATATATATATATATATATATATATATATATATATATATATATATTAAACAAAAATATATATATATATATATATATATATATATATATATATATATATATATATATATATATATATATATATATATATATATATATATATATATATATATATATATATATATATATATATATATATTAAACAAGCAATAAATTCCCAAAAATTTACCAATAAATTCCAAAAATCCTAGAATTTATTATATACCTTATTTAATAGAAATATTAACAAGCACACATATAATATATATACACACGTGCATTTATATTTACGTACATATACCAAATAAATTCTAAATAATATAGAAAAATAATTTTTAAGACACTAAATAATTTAGGAAATATTGGGGGTTTACATCCTACCCAACTTAAAAAAAATTTCGTCCTCGAAATTAAACTAAGGTCGGGGGATCAAATGCAATGCAAGAAAAATATTAGCAACTTAAAATTCAAGACATACCTCCGTTTTCGAACAAATACGGGTAGCAATTTCGGATGTTGTCCTCGCGCTCCCAAGTAGACTCCCCTGGCGAGTGATGCTTCCATGTCACGCGAACCAATGGAATAGATTGGTTCCGCAACACCTTTACTCGACGATCGAGGATACCTACTGGTTGCTCTTCGTACGACAAACTCGGTCCAACTGTGATCTCGGAGTGATCAAGCACATGATTGTTGTCTGCCACGTACCTCCTCAGCTGAGATACATGGAATACGTCATGCACTCCCTCTAGAGACGGTGGCAAAGCCAATCTATAGGCAACCTCTCCAACACGTTCCAAGACATCGAAAGGCCCGATGTACCTTAGACTCAACTTGCCACATCCTCCGAATCGAATCGTGCCCCTAGTGGGGGATATCTTCAAGAACACATGGTCACCCTCTTTGAACTCCAAGGGTCGACGACGATTATCTGCCCACTGTTTCTGACGATCCTGCACTGCTCGCAGGTGGTCCTGAATCTTCTTCACTGTCTCCACTGTGCTCAAGACCAACTCGGGACCCAATAGCTGTCGCTCTCCTATGTCGCTCCAACAAACAGGAGACCGACACTTCCTACCATACAATGCTTCAAACGGAGCCATCTGAATGCTTGTTTGACAGCTATTGTTGTAGGAAAACTCAACAAGATGGAGATGGTCCTCCCATGAACCGCCAAAGTCAAGCATGCACGCTCTCAGCATATCCTCTAGCGTCTGAATGGTACGCTCCGACTGGCCGTCTGTCTGTGGATGGTATGATGTGCTAAACTTTAATCGGGTGCCCAAACTCTCTTGCATGCTCCTCCAAAAGTGCGAAGTAAATCTCGAGTCACGGTCTGACACAATACTAACAGACACACCATGCAATCTCATAATCTGCTCTATATACATCTCTGCCAATACCTCTGTCGACTGGCCCACTCTAAAAGGTAAGAAATGGGCTGACTTGGTAAGTCTATCAACAATCACCCATACTACGTCACGTCCCCTAGGACTCCAAGGAAAACCCGTGACGAAATCCATAGTAATGTGCTCCCACTTTCACTCGGAAATGGGTAGCGGCTGTAATAATCCGGCCGTCCTCTGGTGCTCCGCCTTCACTTGTTGACATACCAAGCACTTGGCAATGAAATGAGCTATCTCTCGCTTCATTCCATGCCACCAATAATACTATCGTAAGTCACGATACATCTTGGTCCCTCCGGGATGAATTGAGTAAGTCGAACTGTGAGCCTCTGCCATAAGCTCCTGGCGTAGCTCTCCATTGGGTACATAAATGCGATCACCACATCGTAATATTCCATCTGAGTGGATCCTCAAACCTGTCTGCTCTCCTGCTTCAGTCCTCTTCTTCAGCCGTCGAAATCTAGCATCATTAGGCAATGCTGCCTTGATGCGCTCTACCAATGATGATTGCACTTGAAGGTTGGCTAATACGCCGTCTGCTCCAGGCAATACTACCTCAATACCAAGCTGCTCCAAGTCTCTAATCAATTTCTTCTGTGTAGTCAAAAAGTATGCCATGGGCTTACGGCTTAATGCGTCTGCCACGATATTAGCCTTGCCAGGATGATAATGAAGCTCGATCTCATAATCCTTCATCAACTCCAACCAACGTCGTTGTCGCATATTCAACTCCTTTTGTGTGAACACGTACTTGAGGCTCTTATGATCAGTGTAGATATCAACCTTCTCGCCGTACAAGTAGTGTCTCCATAGCTTCAAAGCAAAGATAACCGCTGCGAGCTCTAGATCATGGGTCGGATAATTCTTCTCATGCACTCTCAACTGTCACGATGCATATGCTACTACCCGACCGTGCTGCATCAATACACATCCTAATCCCTTCCCGGATGCGTCACTGTAGATCACAAATCCTCCTGGGCCCGATGGTAGTGTCAAGATCGGTGCTGTGGTCAATCGCTTCTTCAACTCGTCAAAAGCGGCTTGACACTCGTCTGTCCATACAAACTCCTGATCCTTGCAAGTTAATCGTGTCATAGGCCCCGCTATTCGAGAGAAATCTTCTACGAACCGTCGGTAGTAACTCGCAAGTCCGAGAAAACTTCTCACTTCAGAAGCTGATGTGGGAGCGGGCCATGATTTGACTGCTGTGATCTTCTTTGGGTCTACCGATATACCATCGCCTGTAACAATATGACCAAGGAATGATACCTCCTTGAGAAAGAAATCACACTTGCTAAGCTTCGCAAAGAGTCTCTCGTTCCTCAATGTTCCCAAAACTATCCGTAGATGCTGCTCATGCTCCTCTTGACTCTTAGAGTAAATCAAGATATCGTCTATAAAGACTACTACAAATTTGTCCAAGTATTGGTGAAAGATCTTGTTCATCAAATGCATGAAAACTGCGGGAGCGTTGGTCAAACCGAAAGGCATGACCAAGAACTCGTAGTATCCATACCTCGATCGAAAAGCCGTCTTGGCAATATCTTCCTTCCGAACCTTCAATTGGTGATAGCCCGATCGTAAGTCAATCTTGGAGAATAATTTTGCTCCACTCAGTTGATCGAATAAATCGTCTATACGTGGCAAGGGATACTTGTTCTTCACCGTCACCGCATTCAATGCTCTGTAGTCAATGCACGTGCGCACTGTCCCGTCTTTCTTAGGCACAAAAAGAACGGGTGCTCCCCATGGTGACGTACTGGCACGAATAAATCCCTTCTCTAATAAGTCATCAATCTGCGTCTTCATCTCTACCAACTCCTTGGGTGCCAGACGATATACTCGGGATAAAATAGGCTCGGCTCCGGGAATAAGCTCAATAGAAAACTCGATATCTCGGTCAGGTGGTAGTCCTGGCAATTCCTCGGGGAATACATCCTCGAACTCGATGATAATAGAGTGCTGGGGGGTGTCATGCATCATTATGTGATTTCCCGATGTGGGTGCATCACAACTCTCTCCGTCTTCTTTGGTGAACTCAAACTCTGCCGCATTCGGTGGTCTAAAGATAATACTGCTCCTATGGCAGTCGATGAGAGCGAAATGCTGGCTCAACCAGTCCATTCCAAGAACCACATCAAATGTCGACATAGGAAATACAAGAAGTCGTGCCATCATCTCTCTACCATTTATCACTACAGGACAACATCTACAAACACCACTAATAGGTACAACTCCTCCTCCAGTGAGGATTTTAACATTCTTAGCTAAAGGTGTGATGGGAATGCTGTGTCTAGTGGCAAAACTGGTGGCTATAAATGAATGTGTGGCTCCAGTATCAAATAACGTAATAGCAGGAAAAGATGCAACTAGAACCATACCTGCTATAACCTCCGCCTCTGTCTCTATATCCTCAACAGCAAGTGAGAATGCCTGCCCATAATTCTGTCCCGGGACCTGAGCTCTAGCCTTGGTGTACTGTACGCCTTGGGGAGGCAATGGTGGACGAGGTGCTCCTGCTACGGGCCGTGGTGTTGGGAGAGCTGGGGCTGTGGGTCTCGGGTTCTGCCGAGCTTGTACTATTACATGTTGCTCCGGACAATCCTTGAGCATGTGCTGATTGGATCTACATCTCAAGCATAATCCGAGGCGAGTCCTGCAGTCATTCTGGAGATGTCCTTGTTTTCCGCAGTAATGGCAAATGGGCTTCTGATAAGGTGAGGGCCTCTGCTGGAACTGTCCTGTAGCCCTCCTAATAGGTCCACTCTGAGTAGTTCGGGCTGGTGTAGCTGCTGGTGTATGACGCCTCGATGTCTGCTGTTGTTTCTTGCGAAGAATCTCCTGAGCACGAGCTTCTTCTAAGACAGCTGAATGGGAGACTCGAGACTGGGTAGTCGTATAAGACTTGAGCTCTGGTGCAAGCCCCTGGTGAAATCTCCTTGCCTTCTCTAACTCTGTCGGAATCAATCCCGTACCAAATCGACTCAGACGATTGAACTCCGAGTCATACTCATCAACTGTCATATTCCCTTGCTTCAGATGAAGGAACTGGTCGTAAAGACCATCTCGAACATGAATAGGGAAGAATCTCTCATAAAATGTATCATAGAACTGCTTCCAGGTGATCCCAGTGCCTAATCGTGTCTCTTCCGCCTTCCACCAGTGGTGAGCATTATCTTCTAACAGTAGGTCCACTGCTGTCATCCAATCTCGAGCTGGCAACTGGGATGCCTTCAGTAGCTTCTCGGTACTAAAAAGCTACTGTGATACCTCTAATGGCTTCTCCGTCCCTCTAAAGGCCTTAGGGTTCATATCTGTGAAATTCTTGATAGAGCCTTCATAGGGGTGCAGAGCCGGTGCTGGTACTGGTACTGGAGGTGGTGGTGGAGGTCTAGCTGTAGCTGCCATCATCGTCTGTCTCATCAACTTAGTCTGCTGCCACTGAGCCTGCATCATGGCGTACATAAACTGAGAAGTAGGGCTCCCATCAGTCAGTGGTGGAGGCATCTGAAGTCCCGACTGTGGGGGAAACTGCTGAGGGAATGGTGGTGGAGGAGGCGTACATTCCCTTCTGGTGGCATGGTAGTAGTCTGTCCAGCCTGGCTGCCTGGGGGTGCTGCGACCTCTGGGTACTCCGTCGTCGGTGTCGTAGTAGGCTGCGACAGTCCTGGCTGGTAGGGTGTCGCTGGAGTCATGGGAGGATTCTGTCCCTCCGAAGTAGTCTTTTCACCAGATGTGAGGGCCAAAACAGAAGTGCGTCCGCTTCGTAGATTCATACTGTTGGCACGAGGAAGATAAGTTGATATTAGGAAAGATTAGATATAGGATAAATCAAATAATCAAAGAAGTTTCAAAAAGATTGGAAGTCAAGGGATAGTAGTAGTTCCGGATGAGATATTCCTATTCCTATATGCAGATTTGTTGGGCACAGTCATGTAACCCAACAATATTATCGTAGACCTGCATGGGCCACCACAAAAATATGTAACGCCCCAGTCCCAAAATATGTAGGACCGAGTACGTGAACATGCCAGCTGCACATATACGAAGAATACCCCAATATATAGAATCCTCGTATATGCACATAAGCTGTAAATAAATAACCAAAGGCCAGAATAACATATCTAATCTCATCACAGCTCAACACAGAAGATAATAAAGTCCAAATGAAATCAGCAGAGTATCAAAAGATAGTCGGGTGAACATACTCACTCCAAACAGCTATAAAAATAGTCTCACAAGATCAGAGTCCATCCTCCGCAAAAATAGAAAGAAAAGAGATGTAAAATAATGTCTACAACTGTCTCAGATAAGAAATAGACTAGAAATCAGTAGTGACTGCCTCGTCGTCAATGTAGGATAGCTCCAATGCCGCTCCGTACTCCTGTAGAAAATCGTCTAAACCTGGAGAGATAACCAGGTCCTCAGGGGACATAGCAAGATGCAAGAAAACACCATGCCATATAAACTGTGATAATATAATAAAAGAAAAGGTATACATGCAATCGGGTTCCTGACCATTCTACTGTGAATATGCAGTTGAGATACAATCCTTTGATGCATGAGCCCTGGCTGTAAATGGGATCGGCATAGTTCCCATAAAGGGTACCAGGGGCCTACATCCATAACGCTCGAGAAGCATCAGAGGGCACCATGTGCAAGGGGCTACGTCCATAACGCTCTGGAAAACGTCAGATGGTGCCTGGAGCCTGCGTCTCCGGAGGAGCGCACAGGTAATCAGGGAAGTGTAAAGAAGCTCATACGTCAGGTATTGTTCTCCCCACCCAATGCCTAGTATCATCATCTCCATGACTGATATGAACCTCTAGTAACCGCCAAGTCTTCTAACATGCAATACTATTGGCAGTTACTCCTATCCGTCGCACGCTCCATACGTATCGGTGGCCAGCCGACTACGCAAAAATGTGTCCTACATGTGACTCACATCACGTGATACAACAAATGTCAAGGCCGTATGAGATATACCAATACCTCAACATCAATGGGTGGTCACTAGACTAAGTCTATGTAAGAGAAATAAATAAGACGAGATAAACGACCAATAGAGTCGCTTGCACCCAAGTGTGATTTGGACACATAGTTTAAATATCAAGGAATAAAATGCTGAAAATAACAACTAAAAATAAGAAGTATAATAATCACAGAGTAAGGTGGCAAGGCATCTTGCCTGATGGTGCAAAGTGGCAAGTCCAAGTAATCATAATGTCAGCCAAGAAACGTCATAATCTCCCAACAACTCCGGACGCTGAAATAAACGTCAAAAATGCACTCGGTGTAAAAGATATACCTAGGAAACGCCTGTCCAAAAGTCAAATTTTGGAACAGGGAAAAAATCGTAATTTCGGGTCAAAACGATGTCCGCCGTTGGACCAGCTTTGCACCAAAATACGTGCCAAGGTCTATGGTCTCTAAAGTCGTCAAACTATATGTCTACGGTTTCAGTTTGAGGAGGGGAACTCAACGGTATGTCCAGTTTTGGATTCCGATGAGCCGTGCACAAAATCGCCCGTTTGAGTGGGTCGCGGGCCCGCCAAAAATGGGTTCCGATTCGACCTTCTCAGAATCGAACCAAACTTGGCACACAGGACCAGAATTTCGATCCGAACCTGTTGGCACAAGTTTTGTCTCGATTCGATGACTGTACACGAAGTTATGGGCAAGTTTACAAAACATCGATACGGGGTATCTCGACGGATACACGTTGATTTCGTCGCGCACACGCGACGAAACTGAGTTCCGTCAGTTCCCACATGTCGCAACGTCCATACGCGCCTTTCGATGCATATAGCGTGTGACCATGTCGTCCGGTTTGTCGGGGCGTACGTTGTATCGGACAAAATTCAGAAAAATTATTATAATTAAAAACAGGTTTTTCCTCAACTTCAACATCAATCTACTTTTTATCCGTTAATCGAAACGACGTTCCAAAAGATGCGTTGCGATCTCGGTTATGTTGTCTTTTACTGTCGTTAATTAGTTCCTATAGAACTTTACTGCACAGCAAGTAAATTGGCCGACAAGTTGTCGTTTTAAAATAGTTTTTAGTATTACAGAAAACAGATTTTTGTTCAACTTCGTCTTGATTTTTTGAGCAAGTCGATGGGTTGTTTCGAAATCCATCTAGAGGATCTTGAAGAGGGTCATGTCTACTTTCCAGAAAATCTTACGGATCAAAAATCGGTGCTACGAGTAAAAAGTTACATCGTAGAGAAGTAGGGTACCTTGAGTGGGAAAACTGCTCCGTGGGTGATGCGGGGCTGACTTCCGATGCTCCGTTCGTTGTGCACAAAGCTTCGTCGCTGGTGAAACGAAGTCGTGGGCGAAGGGGGTATAATCAGCCTCAACTTTCGTTTTGGAAGATTAGGGTTTTGAGGCTTGTGGAAAAAGTTACATATATACCATGTTGTAACAAATCCTAATACTAATGGGTTTATGAATGAATCAACCCACGGGTTGGGGGTCATCCGCGATAGCATGCTGTTGCATGCCCAAGCAAAATTTGGGGTGGGGCCAGCCCACTTTTAGTGGGTGGGTGGGTGACATTTACTTTTTTTTCCCTTTCTTTTTCTTTTCCTTTTCCTTTCTTTCTCTACAATGCTGTGGTCGGTCCCAAGGGGCCGACCACCACTGAATTCTTTTTTTAATACTAATATATATATATATATATATATATATATATATATATATATATATATATATATATATATATATATATATATATATTAAACAAGCAATAAATTCCCAAAAATTTACCAATAAATTCCAAAAATCCTAGAATTTATTATATATCTTATTTAATAGAAATATTAACAAGCACACATATAATATATATACACACGTGCTTTTATATTTACGTACATATACCAAATAAATTGTAAATAATATAGAAAAATAATTTTTAAGGCACTAAATAATTTAGGAAATATTGGGGGTTTACAAACTTATTTTGCTTAATTTTTGTAGGTGTTATCATTGCAGTAAAGCCTGTTGCTCCTCTTCCTCAAGAAACTATTTATGAGGAAAACACGGAGTCTGAGGAAGAGGATTCTTCTTCAAAAGAAGACTCTGCTCAAGAAGAATGTCCTCCATCTATGGAGGTACAACAAGAGCTTCCCGTGGAGGCCCAGCCAGAATTACCTTCTCTTGCTAAGGACAGAGAAAAGGAACAAACAGCAGAAGAACCAACTGCAGATGAAGAAGCGACTGCTGTAGAAGAACCAGCCTTTGATTTAGAAACAGTTGCAGGAGAAACAACTACAACTGAAGTATTTGCAGAGCTTGAAGAGCCGGTAACCAACAAAGATGATGAAGATATAGTCGACCCATCAACTTTAGCTAGAGACGTTGTAATAACATCCTCAGTTATTGCTACTGATCCAGTACAAGTTCCTGAGAAGACAGTATCTGAATCGGAGTCAGTTACAATAATCACTATTCCTCCCACAACAATCACCGCCACTGAAACTCAAGCAGTTTCAACTCCAGAAACGGCTAGAGTAATGATCCAAAAAGGTGCTGAAGATATGGCCTCGGAAGCTTCTGGGGATCAGTTAGCCATGGTAGCAGCATCAACAATGGCTTTAACTTAACTTGCTGCCAAGGCAACAACAATACCCACTCCCAGCCTTCAGAAGAGGGACTTGGTAGACATTGCCGCCACGCCGAGCTCAAATGCAGAAATGAATCTCTTAGTTGAGATTTATACTAAAAATTTCTACAAAACGCTAGCAGCTTTGATTAAAATGTTCATGAAGAAGGGCCTTAATTATGAAAGTTTGAAGGCTGCGATCGCTCTCACAATCAGAAATGTTGCCATGTTCAATGACACTGAGAGAGCAGCGGCACTGGAGAAGGTGGTCGAGGGACTTGAACAGCTTATTAGAGAATATCTAAGGCTGTCAAGTAAAACTATTGAAAGTCTCATTCAAACTGAGTATGACGCTTTATCAGCTGAATACATTGCTCGGGAGACTACTTTCAATGAATCTCTCCAGAATTATAGCAGTGAAGTTGCCAGAGAAAGAGCTTTATTGAATAAAACCAAACCTCTGCTGGAGATGCATAAAGAAGCCTATGAGACTTCAAACATGAGAATTCATCAGCAAGATGATAGAATTTCTAAAGTTGAGGCGGAATTGGCTCGCTTAAAGGCTGAAAGAGAGCAAATAATTGCAGATCGAGATCAATATCTGACGCAAAGCTCAATTTTAGAAGAGAAGGTTTTCGGTGTTGAAGCTGTCATTAAAACCCTTGATGATGCCAAGAATAAAATGATAGCAACTTTCGCCGAATTCTCCCATCTTTGTACTCCAGAAGCTCGACGCACTATAGCTACCGCAACTGTGCTGAGCTCTCGTGAGAAGCGTCTAGAGAGCTGCAAAAACTGCTCGAAGACGTATCTGCTCCGCCTTAGGCATTTTTGTATTTAATACATAATTTTTTATTCTTCTGTCTTTTTTATTCTGTAATATTTTTAAGAAATGAATAAAATATTTATTTTGTGACCCTATTATTTATTTTGAATTTAAATAATAGGTATGAGATAGAAAACACTTATCAGAGGTAATATGGACATGACAAGTCTTCTAAACTCAATAAATTATATCTATCCAGAGGTAATGTGGACATGATAGATAATGAATCTTGTTTTCTTTTTAGAGTATACGATACTATCAGAGGTAATATGAACGTGACAGATCGTAACAACCCAAAGAAAAATAGATTAATATCTATTCAGAGGCCATATGAACATGATAAATAAGAAAAGAAGTAGACTTAGTATTTATTCATAGGTCATAAAAACATGATAAATAATAAATCTTCCTTTTTTAATCAGTTGGTAAGACAGAAGATCAAAATTCTCTTTTAGGAGACAAATAATTAGCTTAACCAAACATTGGTAGCTGGGAAATAAAGAAGAAATTCAAACATAATATTTCTTCAAGAATTTGCCATTAATTGGCATCATGAGCAAATCTCCATTAGGTTTAGACAACCTATATGCACCATTAGAGAAGACTGTCTCGACTACATAAGGACCTTTCCATTTTGCTTGGAATTTTCCTCTGCTCTTATGAGTCATCACCATCAATCTTCGAACAGCTAGAACTAGCTCACCGACTTTGAATACCCTCTCTTTAACTTTACGATTGAAAGCTCGAGATATGCGGGCTTGATATAACTTGATGTGCTGTTGTGCTTGAAGACGCTTCTCGTCCAGACCTTCAAGTTCTTGAAGTCTCAACCGATCATTATTCTCTATAGTTAGCTCATTAGCAATGGCTATTCTAAGAGATAGAATCTAGATTTCCAGTGGAAGAACAACCTCACATCCATAAACCAGTGAGAATGGTGTAAAACCAGTAGGAGTTCGGACTGTCATTCGGTAAGCCCATAAACATTCTCCAAGTTTCTCATTCCAATCACGTTTATTAGAAGAGACGAACTTTTTGAGAAGTTTAATTATTGTCTTGTTAAAAGCTTCTGCCAAACCATTAGCAGCTGGATTATAAGCCGTAGAAGCCATATTTTGGATCCGATTCTTGTCACAGAATCGATAAAATGCCTGACTGGCAAATTGGGGTCCATTATCATGAATTATCCTTCGGGGAATCCCAAAACGATAAATGACATGGTGTTTGATGAAGCTAACCACATTAGATGTTTTCACTTCAATAAGGGGAATCGCTTCCGCCCATTTAGAAAAATAATCTGTTATGGCCAAGATAAACCGATGTCCTTTAATAGAAGGAGGATTAATCGGACCAATAATATCCATGCCCCAAGCTTCGAAGGGCCAAGAAGTTGCTGTAGGATGTAAGAATTCCAATGGTTGATGAATAAAATCGACATGAATCTGACATGCTTTACACCGTCTGGCATAATCCACAGCATCTGCTATCATGGAAGGCTAATAATACCCCATTCTTCGAATACGGTCCTGTAATTTCGGACCTGATTGATGGGCACCGCAGACACCATCATGAGCTTCACGGAGTGTTTGCTTAGCTTCACACTCAGAGAGACAATGCAGCAAAAGTCCGTCATAAGAACGACAATATAACATATATAAAGAAGAATCGTAGTAGAATCGAAATGATCGTCTCTTGATTGATGCAGCTTCTTTTGGATCTTCAGGTAAAATCCCATGAACCGCATAAACAATGAGTGGACTTCTCCAATCCCTTTGTCGAGAACTTGATTCTGTAGTATAACTTTGTTCGATATGCAAATTATTCTTTACACAGAATAAGTCTCGATCCAACAAAGTAATGGTATTTTGTCTTCTAATTGGAACAACTAAGTCTGCAGCTAAACTAGCAAGAGCATCAGATTCTAAATTTTGAGAATGTGGTACGAATTTAATGAAAAATCCTTTGAATGAAAGTACCAATTCTATTACCACATGATGATATGGAATGAGGTCAGGATTTTTTGACTTCATATGTTCCTTTGACCTGATTAACAATTAGTTAAGAATCTTCATAAGCTTCCAGGAACTCAATGTCCAATTGTTTTGCTACTTGAAGACCAATTAGTAGAGCATTATATTCTGCCACATTGTTGGAGCATGGTTCATTAAGAGAATAAGCACGGTATATGACCATTTTATCAGGAGAGACCAAGACGATGCCTACTCCGAAGATAATATTGCCTTTAGGTCCAACCCGCGATGCTCCATCAAAATATAGTTGCCAAATGTTATCCTTCAAAGTCATGTTGCAATCCACGACTTCATCTGGAATGTCCTCATATAGCTTAGATGTTTCAGGTATAGGGTGAGCTGCTAAGAAATTAGCTAATGCTTGATCCTTCACTAATTTTTGAGGTACATAGACCATATCATAAGGAGTAAGCAACATTGCCCAGGTGGCTAACCTGGAGTTAAGAATGCTCGGTTTTCTCGTCAATACCCGAATATGATTTATTATGGAGATGACATGAATAGTCTGTCCAGACACATAATGTCGTATCTTTTGAACAGCAAAAACCAAGGCCAGACATTCTTTCTTCACAGGAGTATACCTGTGTTCAGCTCCAACCATCATTCGGCTAAGATAATAAATTGTCTGTTCATGACCCCTACCACTTTTCTGTGTAAAAAGAGCACTAAGAGAAAGATCTAAGGCTCGAACATAGAGCAAAAATGGTCTTCCCACCACAGGAGGTACCAGGACAGGTGGATTTGCAAGGTATTGCTTGATGTCATTGAAGGCTTTTTGACATGCTTCATCCCAAACAAATGATACACCTTTCTTTAATAGACGAGAGAAAGGTTGGCATCTCCCTGAAAGATTGGATATAAATCTCCTGATATAAGCAATACGACCTTGGAAGCCACGAAGTTCTTTCAGATTACGTGGAGGACGTATTTCAAGAATTGCTTTAATTTTATCAGGATCAATATGGATACCTTGAGAAGTAATGACAAATCCCAAGAACTTGCCACTAGAAACCCCTAAAAAAGATTTAGTAGGATTCATCTTAAGTTGATGTTGACGCATCAACTCAAATACTATCTTCAAGTCTTGAATGTGATCATCTCTTGATCGACTTTTGACAGCAATGTCATCCACGTAACATTCAACTATTTTTCGTAGATGCTCTTGAAAGATATTGCTCATGGCCCGTTGATACGTAGCACCGACATTTTTCAGACCAAACGGCATAACCGTATAGCAATAAACCCCAAGGGGTGTACGGAAAGCGGTATATTTTTCATCACCTGGATGTATCTTAATTTGATTGTATCCTAAAAATCCATCCTTTAAAGACATGCGTTCAAAACTACATGTATTGTCTATCATGACATCGGTAATCGGAAGTGGAAATTCGTCTTTTGGACAAGCAGCATTAAGATCTCGAAAATCTATGCAAACTCGGACTTTTCCATTCTTCTTCATAACAGGAACAATGTTGGCAACCCAGTCTGGGTGTTGTTTCTTCACGAACAAAGCCACATATGATCAGCTTTTTGACTTCTGCTTCAATTGCATCTATCATATCTGGTCGAAAACGCCGCTGCTATTGTTTTACAGGCTTGGCATTAGGAAGAATATTGAGTTTATGTGTATCTACTTTAGGATCTAGACCCGGCATATCCTCATAACTCCATGCAAAGATATCGATATATTCTTTAGTCAGTTTTATCAACTCTTCCTTTTCATCTTCAGAACGGTTTTTACTGATGGATATCGGCTTAGACGTAGTTCCGTCTCCAACGTCAATCTGGACAATTTTATCTTCTGTAGGTAGCTGTCGCTGTTCAAAACGAAGCTCCCATTGAGTGTCCATTTGTTGTGCCCAAGGGTCATTTTTAAATGGCTCAGATTCACCATCAGTTTGAACCATGTTGACTGAGAATACGCACTCAGGTTTATCATAATAGTTTCCTCCAGAATATGAGGATTGTAAAAAATTGGAAAAAAATTCTTCTTCCATATCTTTTTTGTACATGTGGGATGTATCAGATTCGATGAACTGGATTTCTTCGGAATCTGAGGATTATGAAGAACTGGAAGAAAATTCTTCTTGTATATCTTCGTTAAACATGTGGGACAGATCGTATCCCAACCCATGACGAGTTTTCAAGTAAAACGGATTACCACATAATGGTAACTGTCTACCTTTGCCTTGATTGAGACCTTGTATAGTCTTCAAATCATATCCCATATTCTGGATAATCTTAAGAGATTATTGACTATATTTGTCAATTCAGATTTTTTCTTTATCTTTCTTTGTAAGATCATCTGTCTGAGTAACAGGGATATTTCTAGCCAAGCCAAACACAATTTAGCGCTTGTTTTTCTTATTAGACGGGACCACAAAATAAGATTCTTCGTGACGTCTATAAGCTACACAAGCTTGTGATGAAGCAGCTACAGGTAGAAGATAAGGAGAGAGGATGTTAGGAACCTTTGAGCATAGGGTCCAACATCAACATAAGGAGGAAAAGAATTTTTCTTATGATTAATATATAAGGTTTCCTCTGTATTTATGTCATTTTTATGTTGATGACTTTGATCATCAGCAGATAAAGTCATTCTTTCAATAAATTTGATAGCCATGTACTCCAAAAGGAAATCTTCATTAATATGAGAAAGTACAGGATGATCAATATTTACATCATTTACAAACTGATTACTACGCTTCGGATTGATCATTAACGGACCGTCATCCGTCTTCCGCGTAGACTTGCTAAGGTTAATAATCAGTGGTTCTGGATCATTCGTTCGAGAAGTACGTCCCTTGACTTTGATCATGAGAGGTTAAACTTGGCTCTTGACTGGAATTTTCACAGATTCCTCAGATGAAGCTCGAGTTCTTCCTTTAACCTTGATCATCAGAGGTTCATCTTTGATAGGTTGGGGTTGGATTCGACCTTTGACTTTAATCTTCAAAGGTTGATCTTCTGGAAGATCTTCATTGACAGGTTGATCTTCTGCAGGTGACCGATCTTCAGCCATATCAGATATTTCTTTCACCTGCTCCTGTTTGTAGAGTATTGAGTCAGAGAAATAGGCTTCAATAACCTTAAAATGATTGATATCTGCAAATTTAGTCTTCATAATCCCTTGAGAATCTACATACTTAAAGCATTGGTGGAGAGTTGAAGGCACAATGTTATGCTCATGTATCCATGGTCTTCCAAGAAGGATGTTGTAAGATACATCTGAGTTGATAACATAAAAGGTCGCCATAGTTCGAAGATCACCTATCTGAATCTTCAGACGAATCTTCCCCAATGGTTTACTCTTTCCAGAGTTGAAACCAACTATTGTGGTACTAGTGTAGGTCAAATCACTAGTAGGAATCCTCAAGGGTCGTAGCATACTCTGAAGAATAATGCTAATAGAAGACCCAGGATCAATATAAATCCTGTCAATTTCAGTAGATTCAATATACCTTGTATAACACAGAGGCCTGTCATGTTTATTATGCTTCAACAACATATCTTCTTGTGTGAAGGTAATGTTCGAAATTGCTTCCATCATACTATGACATTGTGGACACGATACTGGTATATTGTCAGAACTCTTGAGTTGAGCTAAGCATGAGTCTGCTTGTAGCAAAGCTTCGCTCAAAGTTTTTTGACTTTCTTTAGAAAGATGAAGCAGCTCAAAGATAGAAAGTCTAGCCGGAGTATTAGCTAATTGGGCTAGAATATCGAACTTGTAGGGTTTCATCACTACCCCTTGATTTGAAGCAGATTTCAATGGGACGTCAAAGCGTACTGATTTGTATTTTCCTTTCTCAACCCCAGATGGTTTAGAAGGCCTTGCCTCAGCAGGAACAGGAGATGGTTGAGCTGGTAGTGTTTCAACAACGTCCTCCGCTTCTTTAGAAGTTTCCTCATAATCTTTGTGGTACTCTTTACCAGATCTCGTACCAGTAAAGGTTTCTTCTTCAGACTCAGAAGAATGAAGTACCATATTACAGGTTTTAGTCTTCTTTTTCTTAGTCTTCTTCTTGCGAGGATTTTATGAGGGACCTCAAATCCCAATCCAACAGTGGATTTCTGACCTTGAATTTGTAAAGGAAGTCGCATTCCTTTATCATAGTTCAAGCCTTCCATCTTTTAAAAGTCATAGCCCATCTTTTTTATGAGATGGACTGATTGTTGACTGTACATACGAGTGGGTAACGGACTTTTAATAGATGGTTCAACAGAGGAAGAAGAAACAAATATCTCTGTAGCCACAGGATAGGGGTGTTCGGGACAAGAGGAAAAATCCCTACAGGAGCTTTCTCATAAGCAGCAAAAACTTGTTGTGCCCTATATAAAGGGACACTATTTATTGCTAACCATTGCTGATGAGTAAGTTTGAGTTTGGTAGGAGGATCCAAACTTGGAGGACATATATTCAAACCCCTCAGTCTATCCTCCAAAGGAATTCCATCCCAAAGATGATCCAAATTATCATGATCTGGAGTAACAATATGGGAAATCATATTGCAGGTTTTGACTTTTCTATCTTTCTTGGATTTTGAAGTTTTACCTTCATCTTCCATTTCATGTACTAAGTCAGGATGTACCCACATGATTTCATCATTTTTTAATGTGAGAGACAATAATCCTTCATTTTGCTCTCTAGCAGGCGGGAGATTCACAATCTTCATTGTCGCCTTTAGAATTGGGACAATCCCATCTGGAACTTGCTGTGGAGGAAACCCTCCAAATTGAAAAGAAATCATATTAGTTGTGACCGTATGCTCATCATTGGTTAAAGCGATGGCATTGACATTTATCAACTCTTGGATTTTCTTCTTTAAGACATAGCAAGCCTTGGTAGGATGATTTATGTATCTGTGATAGATACAATACTTGGGATTGTCAGTCAGATTTACCTCATTAGGTCTTTTTGGCTCTGGAATATGGAGTTTGCCACTCTTCACAAGATATTAGAATATCCCTGGGATATCACTGTCATCAAAAGATTACTCTTCTTTTGGTTTGGATGACTCCTAATAATTTGGCATCATTTTGGGTTTTGAAAGATTAACCACTAGGGTTTCCTTTCCTTTCCCATTATGATTACCGGAATTAGTACCTGAAGAGGCTTTCTTTCCTTTGTCTTCTGAGGCAAAAATCATCCCGTGTTCATGAGCCAATCTACCATTGGTCTCGGCTTAAACTGCTGCTATAATGAACGAGGCCCAATCTGTGAATTGAGAGCCCGTAAAGACAACAATAGTTGGTCGCAGATTCATCTTGCATGTATCAATCAATGCTGAATCCGGTATACCAGGAGGCATTTTCAAAGTTGCCTGTCAGAAACATTCGATAAACGTCCGAGTATCTTCCTTATCCTTTTGTTTGATCTCTATTAAGGAGGACATATTCATGTCCATGCCTCCTTCATAGAAGTGGGAGAGAAATATTGCTTTAAACTCGTCAAAAGACGATATGCAATTGTCGGGTAGACTGCGATACCAGTCATAAGCTGAACCCGTCAAACACCCGATAAAAACTCGGGTGAGAAGAGCATCATTCTTCTGCAGATGCACAGTTATAATATCAAAATAATTAATATATTGACTAGGAGAAGCCTTTCCATCAAATAACAGTATCGATTGTGGCTTGAATTTTGGAGGAAAGGGTACGTCATTCGAATGAGGAGGATAAGGTTGCTTAATCCCTAACCTCTGGAGCTGATCCTTGTGCTTCAGAGCTTCAAACTGTGCTTTTAGTTTCTGTACTGCTTGAATAGCTTCACTAGTTTGAGAAAGCACATTCGATTGAATAGTTGCTGGATGTACCGTAACCCCCACCGGAGGTGGTACATCTTTTGGAATGAGAGGATCTGGAGATGGAGAATTTTGGTTGACAGCAGGCTCTTGACTAAGATTATTCAAAGGTACATCAATCCCTTGACTATCTTGAGTTTGTGCTGCTACCTGTTCCGGTGTTACTACCGCCGGCTGAACAGTTTGCTGGGTCATTATTATTTGATGCATACTTTACATCATAGCAAGTATGTCCTTCAGTGATTGCTCAACTGCAGAGAGACATTGTTCTGTATTAGCAGTTGACATCTCTGGTTCATCTCCAATAGCATAGGATTCAACCTCCCTTGAACATACAGAGGGATTGGTATAGAGGTATGAATCAACGCTATCAGTTTCTGACTCCAACGACTGGGTACCCTCAGCTTCTGAATCTGAAGATTATAACGATCTTTGAACTCTTGATCGAGTATTCTGATATACCCCTTCAAAAGTATCAAGGAGTCGGTTGAACTGTTGTTGGCTTGGAGTCCAGGACGAATTGTGTCTTGGACGTCGTCCTCTATTGGTATGAGATGCCATGTTGACTGATGCATAGGACAACTCATGTTCTTGATCCTCAACTGATTGCTGAGGTACATTGTAGCTTAATCGGTCAAAAATTGACCGTTTAGATGTCGAACAGCAAAATTTAATTACAATCTGGTGACACTCACAATGGTAATTTTCTTGGGGGAGTGTCACGGGAGATTTTCTGTTTTTACGTTTTTGTACTAGCAACTCGCGTAAATCAGAAGAAGTTGTCTTCTTTATTATATTCGGGACAGAGAAATGTTTAGTCCCTTGCATATAAAGAAGATTACTGGCTGTATTAGCAGAACCAAACTGTACATTTTTATGCGCATGGAGTTGTGTGCGTAAATCCTGAGATTTTTGTGCACAAAGAACTCCATTAGAATTATGCATAATTTGAAGATTTGGTACCTTGCGTAAAACAGTGTAAGAAGGTTGTTGGTGAAAAATTGAAGTTTTACCAACAATAGAATTCTTATTTTTTACGCTGCATACGTGCAGGTAAATTCACTTTAGATGCAAAGGCATCATTGTGAACTTTATCTACCATATCACCGACAGGAGATTTATCTTTACGCGTAGAGCGCAAAACATGAACATCTGCCATGTCACAGACGAAAGATTTACCTTTACGCGTAGAGTGTAAAACTTGGGTGTCTACCACGTCACAGACGGGAGACTAATTTTTACGCGCAAAGCGTAAAACTTGGGAGTCTACCACGTCACAGACGGGAGACCGATTTTTATGCACAGAACGTAAAACTTGGGAGTCTACAACGTCACAGACGGGAGACTAATTTTTATGCCCGGGGCGCATCACTGAAGTAGAGACTGCCTCGTTACAGACGGGAGCCTCCACAACAGGAGTGGAAAGGATTCCTTTGCATTCAGAGACAGCAGGGAGATCCGAGGATGCTTTGGACTTAGAAATCTGAACTTTTCGCACCTTTCACAATTTTTGAACATTGGAGCAGCGAGTACTACCCCCAGTTCGGAGCATTTCTTCGTAAGCAGTCTGGTCGAAGTGAACAACTAGAGTCTTCTTTGTCGATCCAACCGACACATCATCATATTGAGCAATTACTTTCTCGTCAGAGGAGAAAGTCGTCCCCAGAAGAGTCGCCATTTTGTTTTACTTAACAAAATGCCTAAAATTGGCTTTTGAAAGAAAACTAGAAAAAGTACTAAAGTATAAATTATTTTTGGGAAGTATTGCTATAGAAGTCTGATCTGAGAGCGATCACTTTGTTCCTTGGACCATACGATGATGATAAAAAAACTGCTTCAAGAAGATGAACAATCAGAAGAACTAAGTCACCAGAAAGGTATCGAACAATGGCACTGATGGCACAGTCGAAATGCTTTCCTGCTTTGCTTCACCCTGTTCTTGAAAAAAGTTAAAGAAATGCTTCTGGGAATATCACTCTGAAAGTATGAGTTTTTTCAGAATCTCATCTCCTGTATCTCTCTTGAAGTTGTCTTGTATTAAAAATAAATCTATTTATAGACTAGACCCTCTGTGCGTAAAAAGCAACAAAGTTGGGTCTCTACGCAAGTAACTGTCACCCTCGATAAAAATCAACCTTTATGCATGATGACACGTGTCCCATGTAGAGTTTTAATCTCTAAGCATGGTGACACGTGTTCCACTACTTCAACAAAATAGAGAGAGCACGTACACACGTTCCTCGATAAGTGTGGCATGAAAGCCACGTAAGCAGACCACGTGCTCATGTAGCCAGAAAAGATTGGGCATAAAAATGACCCAAAATAGACTTCCTGCGTAAAGTAGCAGACTGGGCATAAAATAACTCAAAATAAACTTCCCGCGTAAAGTGGCTAAAATGTAGCCTTGAGCGTAAAAATAGCTCAAATAAACTCTACGCGCACAAAAACCTTGAGCGTAAAAACTCGAATAGCTTTCGTGCGTAAAAGAAGCAATCTCTTGAGCGTAAGGTAGCCCATCTGCACACTAAACGACAAGCGTTGGGTTTGATGAAAAGATTTTCTCGACTTCTGTGTAATTTGCTGTCAGAAAATCATTCTGTCAGATCAAAATCACGCACATTAAATGCAGTCTAACAACCTGTCTCCCGCGTAAAGTTTGAGGATGCCTCTCGCGTAAAATCGTTCGCGTAGAGTTTACCCTGTTTGCCCTCTGCGTAAAATTTGATTCTGATTGCGTTTGACTTGCGTAAAGCTCTCAACTTCTTTGACTTGGTTTATGAAATTTATTTATGCTTCTACACAGTTTAGCTAGGAGGGCATTGTCCCTCGCAAGTGCCCCATCATAGCATTGAAATGATTGAGATGATGACAGGGGAAATCCTTCCCACCGAAAGGAGTGATAGTCACCGACTTGAATTTGGGAGGATAAATCACCCTAGTCCATTCAACTGGGAAGGGTTGGTTGATTCCTAGCTTTCACCGAGACTACTTTCAAGTCTCAACTCATTTCTTAATAAAGCAAGATAATTCTTGTATTAAACTTTAACTATCATTTCACCTTAGTATTTATATTTATATAAATATCATTTTTTAATAAAGCAAGATAATTCTTGTATTAAACTTTAACTATCATTACAACTCCTAGGTCTTTCTCTTTCTTTTACTTATTCCTTCAGCATAGGAAAATTCTTTAAACTACTTTCAAGTCTCAACTCATTTTAGCTCTCTTAACTCTTTCTCTTACTAATTTCCTTCAGCTGAGGAAAAGGAAAACTTTTCCTTTCCCGAACGGCTCGACCTCTCGACTCCTTCTCTTCCGAAACCGCCGCCACCGCCATCACTCCGGCGACCGCCGGCCTCCCAGAACGGTCGCCCCCTCCTCTTCCGGTAACCTCCTCCCTCTTTCCCCTATATAAACCCCTCTCCTCCATCCCTCTCCCTCACCACCACTCTCAAAAACCCACTTTCTCCAAATCCCGAGCCCTAGCCGGAGCTCCGACCGCGCCCCCTCGGCGCCCAGCCCCGCGGCCACCTTCCACGAGCGCCGGCCGACCAGCGACCCCCGCTGACCTCGATCCCCGGACCCGCGCCCCGTCTCCCGCGCGATCCCTCCGACGATCCGCCTCTGGCCGACCCCTCCAGCCGGCGCACCCCTCCCGAGGCCGATCCCGACGCCGGCGCCACCGTCGCCCGCCGTTCCCGGGCCGCCCGACCCCCCTTGCGCGTGTGACCGGTCCGTCCAGCTGTTGTCCAGAGTTTCCTGTCTCCGACGAGCTTCTGTGCGCGACCCGTTGTCCGATCCCGAGCTTCGGTTACGTTTACGCAGCCGTACCCCGGCGAGGCGTGTCCCGAGTCTGAGGCAACCCTTCGGATTTCGTCGATTTGGGTAATTTTTGGATAATCACAGTAGTTCGTCCCTCCCAACGTGTCTGTGATGATAAATTGGTCCTCGAATTCTCTTCGGGAATTCGGTTTTCTGTTACGTTATGGTTTTCGGGAATTTCGAAACCATCCTTGACATTTTTGTTCTGTAGTTTTAGTTGCTGTTGATTTCAGGTTTTTCCCGAGAACTCTTCGGAAAGAGTTCTGATGGTTGGGATTATTCGAAAACATCCTGGATTTTATTTTGGACGTTTCTGTGGATTGGTTTTTGGATTTCGAAATTTTGGGATTTCCGATTTACTTCGGGTTTTCTGATTAGGCTTCGGGAATGATTTCTGTGATTATATTTTCTATAAAAATGGGTTCTCCCTGGTTTGGGATATTTGTTGGAATTGATGGCGTATTTTCCCAGTTTTGGGTTGTCCCGAAAATAGAGAAAGAGCTGCCGGATTTTCATAAAATTTTATAATATAATTTTTAAAATGGTTTTTCGGAAAAGAATATTATTTTGGATTTTTGGGCGACGACCGTGTTGGTCAATGGGCCCTGGCTAAGTGCAAACAAAACCGGTTTCGTCCGGACGTTGAGGCATTAGCCTATATGACGATTGGACCAATATCTGAGACTCACTATTAAATTTATTTTAATTATTAGTTTATTTATAATTAAATTGTAGGGGAGATTTTAGAACTAACAAATGTTTCTTCTTATTTTAATTTATGTAAAATAATTTGTAAGGGCATAAGTCCAGCTTTTCTATTTTCTTTCTCTGTGGCCTGTAATTATTGTAGCGTAGTTTTCTTTCATTTTCTGGTTTTGCTGGTTTTTAGCGTAAACGCGTAAACCTAAAATAAATATTATTTTGATATAGAAAAATTAATGAGGTTTTTCTCACATTAAAATTTACAAGTTTGTAATATTTAAACAAAGATCATGTTTTCTCATTAAACAAGAAATTTAGTTTTATATGTATAATTACGAAAAATACAAAGTTTTAACCAATTAAATTGGTAACTACGAGTTTTCCAAAATAAAAAGTAAAATTGATCTTTCCCTCGTAACGAATTACAACGCACCCGATGATCGAGATTTTGTCGTGATAGCGTAATCAAAGATTAAAATTGATTAGGACAAACTTAGAGATTGCAACTAGCATAGTTAGCATGGTAACTCTGGAATCTGAGACAAACCTCTCGAATGTATGATTTTGAGGACGAGGCTAGTTTCAATCCCGAAGTCTCAACCCTTCAAGTCCAGTCCAATTTGAGGCAAGTACATTTTGTGTTAGTTTACAATTATTTAGTAATCATTTTAATGCAAGTTTAAACCACGATGCAACACGGAACTCTCTCTGAGAGCACTGACTGTAACTACTGTAACTACTGTAACTGTTTGGGGACTGGGGGAGTAGTGTAATGAGTATGACCACATCCAAAGTAATAATTTAGAACTGTATTAGCTTATCCCTCATACACACTGGGATAAGCCATATCATTCACTGTACAACCCAAGCCGGTCATATTCATTGCCCATTCACATCACAATGTTTTAACTGCTGGAGAACTGTTTATTTTCAAATTGTTTAAAAGTGCATGATTCTATTATTATTTCAATTGTCAAATTAGCATGAATTGTACTTTGCTCCCTCCTGACTGGAGACCCAACATTTTTAGGTATCACTGATGATGCTTTGTTCTGCGGTATTTTTTTTCCGAGATCCCAACTAGAGGACGATGATCTCGAGACTGATGAGCTGGTTGCCTAGATTTTCTTCTCTTTTATAATTCATGATGTTTGTGGAAAATAATGTATTTCAGATGTATCTTTCATTTTATTGTAAAAAGTTTTAAACTATTCGAATTATTAAAGTTGTGGCAATTAGACTGTGTTGTTTATTACCTGTATGAGTGATACAGCTTACTGCCGCCGTCTCAACAACGGTGCAGGCTGGGCTTGATCTGATTCGATCCAAGAAATTGGGACCGGGTCGTGACATGTTTTTAGTGGTTGCCCATGCAGGTCAGATCAACAACTTAGGAGAACATATTTAGAAATAATTAGAACACTAGAACATCAATTTGTCACAACATAGGACCGAAATATATTATAAATAAATATTTTTGTTTGCTATAGACTGGTAGGCTACCTTGCTTATGTTTTGTATCCTAAATCTTCCAGAGTATGGCCAAAGGAAAGACCACTTGTTCCGGCTCTGCTGGCAATGAGGTCCACCACCGGTCATACTTAGACCCATACCCATCATTGAGACCTGTAACTGCCCTATTACTATCTCAGACCATAAATTCTTAGCACCCATACTTGTGATACCCTTACCCAACTATGATGTACTCTTAGGGATAGACTGGTAGATAGTTATAGAGGATGTGTAATATTCAGCCCATCTGGAGAGCCAGAGTTGAAATCTATCGAGCTCCTGAAGATATAAAGAGTGTTACCTACTCCTCTATCACCGAAGAACCCGGGCCTCCTCACCCTATCTTAGCAGAATTCATGGACGTTTTCCTGGATTACCCCAGATCGAGACATAGGATTCACCATTGACCTAGTCCCCGGCTCTCTCCCTATTTCTAAGGGATGCTACAGAGTCAACCCGAAGGAGGCCAAGGAGATGAAGGACCAGATCAATGAACTGAAGGCTTTGGGATTTATCCGAGACGGAGCTTCACCCTGGGGAGCACCTGTCTTGTTTGTTCCCAAGAAGGACGGAACTGTGAGGACGTGCATCAACTACCGGGCGCTGAACAATATCACCATCAAGAACAAGTACCCTCTGCCCCGGATCGATGACCCATTTGATCAATTGAACGGAGCCAAGGTATTTTCGAAGATTGATCTTAGATCTGGCTACCATCAGATCAGGGTTAGGAAGGAAAATATTCCCAAGACGGCATTCAACACCAAGTATGGGCAGTTTGAATTCTTGGTCATGCCGTTTGGACTGACGAATGCTCCTGCGGTGTTCATGAACCTTATGAACAAGGTTTTCCATGAATACCTAGATCAAATTGTCGTTGTCTTCATCGATGACATTCTGATCTATTCAAAGACGGAAGAGGAGCATGAAGAGCACCTCAGGAAAGTTCTGAAAACTTTGAGGATGGAGAAGCTGTATGGTAAGCTTTCCAAATGTGAATTCTTTCTAGACAAGGTGAATGTCCTTGGCCATGTTGTCACAGGAGAAGGAATTTTGGTGGATCTGAAGAAGATAGCCGCTGTTGAGAAGTGGTCTACCCCAAGCTCAGTTGCTGAAATCAGGAGTTTCTTGGGCTTGGCTGGCTACTACCGGAAGTTCGTGAAGGATTTTGCCAGAATTGCTGAGCCGATGACGAAGCTCACTCGGAAGAATGAAGAGTTCATCAGGACGGAAGATTGCCAGGCATCATTTGAGGAGCTCAAGAAGAGACTTACCACTGCACCAATCCTTGCGCTACCCACAGAAACTGGTAGTTTCTCAATCTACAGTAATGCCTCAAGTAAAGGACTGGGTTGCATTCTTCAACAACATGGAAAAGCTTGGACTGGAAATAGTACTGCCTGAAGAAGAAATGAAGAAACTGGGAAGAGAAGCCATTGTACCAGGAGCTGATTCAACAATGATGCAGTTGCAAGTGCGTTCAAGTCTAATAGACAGAGTCAAGGAGGCACAATTCCAAGACGAGATGTTTTGCAAACTCAGAGATCAAGTGCTGGCAGGAACACTTGAAGGATTCTCAATCGCCAGCGACGGAGCACTGAAGAATGGTACAAGACTTTGCGTACCAACTGGCAAACTGAGGAACGAGCTGATGCAAGAAGCGCACCAGTCGCAGTATTCCATATATCCTGGAGCCAACAAAATGTATCGGGATATGCGTACTATAGTGTGGTGGTATGGAATGAAGAAGGACGTATCCAGGTATGTGGCTAGATGTTTAATTTGTCAACAAGTGAAAGCTAGCAGACAGAGACCAGCAGGACTATTGCAGCCGCTTGAGATCCCGGAGTGGAAATGAGAGCACATAACAATAGATTTTGTGTCGGGACTGCCTCAATCCCAAGGAGGGAAGGATGCCATTTGGGTTATCATGGACCGAATGACAAAGTCAGCCCACTTTATTCCCTTCAAGGTTGGTCTATCCACCGAGAAGTTGGCAGCACTGTACATACGGCACATCTACCGGATTCATGGAGTTCCGGTAAGTATTGTGTCTGACAGAGATACTAGATTTACCTCCCACTTTTGGAAGAGTTTGCATGACAGCTTGGGAACACAACTGAAGTTCAGCACCGCCTACCATCCCCAGACTGACGGACAATCAGAGAGAACAATCCAGACGCTAGAAGACATGCTGAGATCCTGCGTCTTGGAATTCGGAGGGTCTTGGGAAGACCATTTGCACTTGGTAGAGTTCTCTTACAATAATAGCTACCAAGCTAGCATCGGTATGACCCCATTTGAAGCTCTCTATGGACGTCGTTGCCGTACTCCACTTGCATGGGACGACGTAGGAGAAAGAGTACTGCTGGGGCCAGAAATGGTGACTGACACAGCAGAGAAGGTAAAGGTAATCAGGGACAAGCTTAGGATTGCCCAAGACAGACAGAAGCATTGGACGGATAGCAGTCGTCGACCACTGGAGTTTGAAGAAGGAGATAGTATCTTTGTGAAGATTTTTCCTACCAGAGGAACTATCCGATTTGGCAGAGCTGGGAAGCTGAGTCCCAGATATATCGAACCATTTGAAGTTTTGAGACGAGTTGGAAAAGTAGCATACCGGTTAGCTCTACCAGCTAATCTTGAGAGTGTGCACAACGTCTTCTATGTATCACAGCTCAGACGCTACATTCCGGATCCGAGTCACATTTTGGATAATTCAGAGCTGAAGATTGGACTCAACCTTTCAGTGCCAGAGAAACCAGTAGCAAGCGTAGTCAGAGGTGAGAAAAAGATCAGAAAATTTGAGCCATCACATAACTCCTATTTCTTATCTTTTCGTTCTAAACTTGACTGATGCTGCTAAGTTAGCCTAGTTTTGCAAGCTATTTCTTTATCAAGCTTGATCATGACAGTATTTTATTGGGTGCACCCACTAATATATTGTCTAATCAGGATCGGTGCATGATGGTCTGATCAACCTCGTGTACTTTGGTTCGCTTTTGTATTTTTCTGCATGGATGATATCATAAATGAAACTTGTCCCTAAACCGTCTCATCCACGACTGCCTTGGAAATTCTTTTTGTTGGACCTGAGTTACGGGCGTAGTACCCGTACCTGTTTGATTTGAGTTTACTCC
The DNA here is from genome assembly GCA_029216955.1 of Iris pallida. NCBI lineage: Eukaryota > Viridiplantae > Streptophyta > Magnoliopsida > Asparagales > Iridaceae > Iris > Iris pallida. Next base: position 2,819,454 of record JANAVB010020199.1, on the reverse strand, counting down.
TAACCCTGCCTTTAATTTCGAGGACGAAATTTTCTAAGAAGGGAAGGTTGTGAAACCCATAATTTTTTCAGTTAAATTAATTGAATATTTTTAATCATTATTAGTTGTTAAATTAGAAAAATTGTTTTTTCGGGAATTTTTGAGTTTAAGTTAAAACCTGTAAAAGTTTATTTTATAAATTATTGTTAATTAAAAACCATATTTTAGAAAAAATAATTTTTCTGGATTTTGACTGTTGGCCCTGATCCGTCCCGAAAATCATATATATAAATATTATTTTAAACCAATTAATAGATTTTTGGCCTGACCCGAATCCATACCCAGTTCTTATTCCGAGTCTATCCTGAACCCGTTCCCGAGTCCCGGACCTGTTCCCGAACCCAAGTTCATTTTTTTTTCCAAAGTTAATTCAGAAGTCCCTTAGTATTTATATTTATATAAATATCATTTTTAATAAAGCAAGATAATTCTTGTATTAAACTTTAACTATCATTACAACTCCTAGGTCTTTCTCTTTCTTTTACTTATTCCTTCAGCATAGGAAAATTCTTTAAACTACTTTCAAGTCTCAACTCATTTTAGCTCTCTTAACTCTTTCTCTTACTAATTTTCTTCAGCTGAGGAAAAGGAAAACTTTTCCTTTCCCGAACGGCTCGACCTCTCGACTCCTTCTCTCCCGAAACTGTCGCCACCGCTATCACTCCGGCGACCGTCGGCCTCCCAGAACGGTCGCCCACTCCTCTTCCGGTAACCTCCTCCCTCTTTCCCCTATATAAACCCCTCTCCTCCATCCCTCTCCCTCCCCACCACTCTCAAAAACCCACTTTCCCTAAATCCCGAGCCCTAGCCAGAGCTCCGACCGCGCCCCCTCGACGCCCAGCCCCGCGGCCGCCTTCCCCGAGCGCCGGCCGACCAGCGACCCCCGCCGACCTCGATCCCCGGACCCACGCCCCGTCTCCCGCGCGATCCCTCCGACGATCCGCCTCTGGCCAACCCCTCCAGCCGGCGCACCCCTCCCGAGGCCGATCCCGACGCCGGCGCCACCGTCGCCCGCCGTTCCCGGGCCGCCCGACCCCCCTTGCGCGCGTGACCGGTCCGTCCAGCTGTTGTCCAGAGTTTTCTGTCTCCGGCGAGCTTCTGTGCGCGACCCGTTGTCCGATCCCGAGCTTCGGTTACGTTTACGCAACCGTACCCCGACGAGGCGTGTCCCGAGTCCGAGGCAACCCTTCGGATTCCGTCGATTTGGGTAATTTCTGGATAAGCACAGTAGTTCGTCCCTCCCAACGTGTCTGTGATGATAAATTGGTCCTCGAATTCTCTTCGGGAATTCGGTTTTCTGTTACGTTATGGTTTTCGGGAATTTTGGAACCATCCTTGACATTTTTGTTCTGTAGTTTTAGTTGCTATTGATTTCGGGTTTTTCCCGAGAACTCTTCGGAAAGAGTTCTGATGGTTGGGATTATTCGAAAACATCCTGGATTTTATTTTGGACGTTTCTGTGGATTGGTTTTTGGATTTCGGAATTTCGGGATTTCCGATTTACTTCGGGTTTTCTGATTAGGCTTCGGGAATGATTTCTGTGATAATATTTTCTATAAAAATGGGTTCTTCCTGGTTTGGGATATTTGTTGGAATTGATGGCATATTTTTCCAGTTTTGGGTTGTCCCGAAAATAGAGGAAGAGCTGCCGGATTTTCATAAAATTTTATAATATAATTTTTAAAATAGTTTTTCGGAAAAGAATATTATTTTGGATTTTTGGGCGACGACCGTATTGGTCAATGGGCCCTGGCTAAGTGCAAACGAAACCGGTTTCGCCCGGACGTTGAGGCATTAGCCTATATGACGATTGGACCAATATCTGAGACTCACTATTAAATTTATTTTAATTATTAGTTTATTTATAATTAAATTGTAGGGGAGATTTTAGAACTAATAAATGTTTCTTCTTATTTCAATTTATGTAAAATAATTTGTAAGGGCATAAGCCCAGCTTTTCTATTTTCTTTCTCTGTGGCCTGTAATTATTGTAGCGTAGTTTTCTTTCATTTTCTGGTTTTGCTGGTTTTTAGCGTAAACGCGTAAACCTAAAATAAATATTATTTTGATATAGAAAAATTAATGAGATTTTTCTCACATTAAAATTTACAAGTTTGTAATATTTAAACAAAGATCATGTTTTCTCATTAAACAAGAAATTTAGTTTTATATGTATAATTACGAAAAATACAAAGTTTTAACCAATTAAATTGGTAACTACGAGTTTTCCAAAATAAAAAGTTAAATTGATCTTTCCCTCGTAACTAATTACAACGCACCCGATGATCGAGATTTTGTCGTGATAGCGTAATCAAAGATTAAAATTGATTAGGACAAACTTAGAGATTGCAACTAGCATAGTTAGCATGGTAACTCTGGAATCTTAGACAAACTTCTCGAATGTAGGATTTCGAGGACGAGGCTAGTTTCAATCCCGAAGTCTCAACCCTTCAAGTCCAGTTCAATTTGAGGCAAGTACATTTTGTGTTAGTTTACAATTATTTAGTAATCGTTTTAATGCAAGTTTAAACCACGATGCAACACGGAACTCTCTCTGAGAGCACTGACTGTAACTACTGTAACTACTGTAACTGTTTGGGGACTGGGGGAGTAGTGTAATGAGTATGACCACATCCAAAGTAATAATTTAGAACTGTATTAGCTTACCCCTCATACACACTGGGATAAGCCATATCATTCACTGTACAACCCAAGCCGGTCATATTCATTGCCTATTCACATCACAATATTTTAACTGCTGGTGAACTGTTTATTTTCAAATTGTTTAAAAGTACATGATTCTATTATTATTTCAATTGTCAAATTAGCATAAATTGTACTTTGATCCCTCCTGACTGGAGACCCAACATTTTTAGGTATCACTGATGATGCTTTGTTCCGCGGTATTTTTTTCGAGATCCCAACTATATGACGATGATCTCGAGACTGATGAGCTGGTTGCCTAGATTTTTTTCTCTTTTATAATTCATGATGTTTGTGGAAAATAATGTATTTTAGATGTATCTTTCATTTTATTGTAAAAAGTTTTAAACTATTCGAATTATTAAAGTTGTGGCAATTAGACTGTGTTGTTTATTACCTGCATGAGTGATACAGCTTACTGTCGCCGTCTTAACAACGGTACAGACTGGGCATGATCCGATTCGACCCAAGAAATTGGGACCGGGTCGTGACATCAGAAGTGCCATGATGGCGTTCATGATCTGCATCATTTCTTCGATCATTTCGAAATATCGGCTGTCCTAGGGCCTGTGTTTATCATTCGTCATGTATGACAGCATGACGCGAGTGCGGACTGACTGTTCGCTCTCTGTTCCTGATTCCCATGCCTTGCTGTCAGTAGTGTAGGCGATCATCTGGGAGTAGTTACCAGGGTTGAGGTTCGAATTGTCCTCGGTCTCTGAGGTTTCAGCAACGCACAGAGAATGGGTACCCCGGCCTCTCTTTCTTCAGTTTCGTGGGAGTCACCGTCCCTCTGAAACATCAGCTTATGGTACAAGACTGGGAGTTGGCTACCCCCAGTTTCTTGGGTACGCAAGGGAAGGGCACCCCCAGCTACATTAGTGTTTGACATAGAACACAGGCTACCCCCAGCCTTCAATACTTTGAACTTGGAACGAGTGCTCTAGCTAACACCCCATTGTTGGACACAACTAACTTGCGGTTCTTGGGTTGATTTTTGGTTGTACCGACCGGAGAGTTGAGGTTCATTTCAGTCAGAGGAGAACCCCTTGCAGCATGGCATGAGTCAAAGAGTGGTTTTTCTTCGTCATCTGATCGTATCTATTCATCGAGACAACGTCGGGCGGATGAAGCAGGTTGGAGCCGTTGAAACACGGACTGCCATTTTGGGACTGCTGTGGATTTCGTGCAGCAGTAGTTGACGACTATACTAGCGCATGTATATACACCCAAAGGGTTTTCGTGCGTAGTGTTTGTCGTGATTCCCTCTATGTGCTTATGATTGATCATATGACGCAGATCGTGGGAAGGAAGTTTCATGTTTACGCCTCTTTGAGTAGACTGCGTGCAGTGGCATGTAAGTGTATGTACCCCCAGACCCGGTTTCTGTGCCTGTAGCACATCTAGATATTTGGGAGACTCTGGAGTTTAATCTAGCCCTGGCATAGAGACGTGTAAACGTGATCTATAGAGCCTCCAATCAAGCGTGCGCGTCACAACTAGCGACGCATGTCTTGATGTGGCATGGGTGGCGCGTATAGCCCGTTCCCTCGTCTTGATTTCAGACTCGCCATGTGCTGTGCCTTCTTCTAGGAGCGCCTCATACGCTTGAGGTCTGCTGCTACCCAAGACATTGAGCTTACCCTAGGTTGAATTCCTCCCACGCCTATTGGTAGGTACGCATTTCCTCCTCACATTGAAATTCTCCGAGTTACACGTCTGGGGAAATGCGGGGGGCGAAGTCATCGGCGCACCATGTAAGAGTTGTACTGGCACGTACTGCTCATCTTCAACAGGTTGGGGGTAAGCTATATGGCTTTCGGCACCCACACCTTCTTCATTTTCTTAGACTTCAACGTCTCGAAAAAGAACCTGCACTATCCTCCGATAGCATTTCCTCAAATACTGACTAGTCGAACTTGATGACTAGCATCTGTGTGGTAGTTTTGAGCATGGCCATGTCAGATTACATCACTGCCTTCTCTTTAGAGGAGAAGGACGTCCCCAGCAGAGTTGCCATCTTGTTCGACATCGCTTTTTGAGCTTAAGAATAGGCTGCTGTGAAGACTGCGAACGAGAATGCAAAGAGGAACTCCTGAACAAGAATCCCTGATCGCACTTTATTTTTTATCTGGGTTGTGATGAGGGAGGATTGCTTCTTTACTCCGTTGACGATTTGACAGCAAGGGAGAGCTGACGGGCTTAGTTTCACTGACTAAGGGGAAACGACGAAGGCTCTCTCTGGAATGCTCAGGAACTTCTTGAGGAATTCAAGATCCGGGGGGGGGGGGGGGGGGAATCGGGAGCTTCAAATGGAGGAGAACCCCTCTTATTTATAAAGGGGAAAGGGTGACATACGCGCCTATGAGAGGCAGGTGCGTGCTTCTTTTTGCCACGTGGCACCCCTAAACATGGGTCGGTTGTAGCCAGGCGCACACTTCACTGGTGACAAAGACCATAGCTGATCGCCATGTAGTAGATATGCTGTTAGAGAGGATCTCGAAATACTGTAAACTCGCTCCTGGGTGTGACTAGGCATTAAACACATGGCGTACGCCCGAGTCACTGTCCTAGGTGGCACATAGTATATAGGCGCGTGGGTAGAAAACATACACGCTTGGGAAGGCTCGGGGCAACATATGCCTGTTTACACTTTTTAAGGGGAATGAACGTTGACTTCAGTATTTTTACTGAAGGCTTGAGAGAACCATACTCATTAAATGCAATCTTGGGAAGAGCAACCAATAAATATAGGCGAGGGGACGATGGATCAGGCGCGCCTATAGTGATGAGGCACGAGGGAAAGGCGCGTCTAGCTGCATGTTTGGGGCGATCATGAAGGTGCAAGGATTAGGCGCGCCTGTAGAGTTGAGGCACGAGTGGGGGCACGCCCTTAAGGGGGCATAATTAGCTTAAAGTATATATATCGAGGCATCTTTTCCTGATGCCATGTTGCTCAGGTTAGGCGTGTATAGCATATTGCTATGCTTTTTGCTAGAGCAAGGTGCGAGGCACACTTCGATCATTTGGGGCGCGCGACCCATGCGCCTACGATAACCTTGTTTGGATGGGAGGGACAGTAAAGTGGGGTGTACGTGCTTAATAACTCTTGCTTGGGTTGGAAGTTGAGTGAGAGAAGGATTGATAAAAATATAATAGTTACTAAAATACTCTTATTACATATGTAATAAAATTAAATTTGATTGAAATTTTAATTAGAGCTTGCAAAAATATCTTCGCAAATGAGAAAGCTACGTAGCAGCATGTTGAGAGCAAAAAGAAGGGGAAAAAAGTCATAATATTTTGTAGGACAAGTAAGAATATTTATGACTTTTTTAAACAAAATCTCTCAATCCCCCAAGTCAACCCTCCGATTTTTGGGGTTAAAAATAGACCAAAGAGGGTTAAACAAACCCTCATAACCCTCTATAATCTCTCCTATAGGAATTCTTACCCTCGTACCAAGCTTTTTTTTTCTCACTTAACTCTCTTAACCCTCAATCCAAACAGACCCTTATTGATTACATTTTTATCTATCGTAAGGCTTTGGCTATTCTATAAAATACAAAGTAAAAACTCTATTGAGGGGTTCCTTCCCATGTTCAGATTAACAAAAGTTTTTCTCTTTCTCTGCCTTCTTTTCCTTCTTGAGTTCCTGAAGAACTTATGTCTTTCGGACTACATCACATTATTGGCCGGTAGCTCTACTACAAAGGCTGACGATCTGCAATTATCCTCGAACGAAAGAGTAAATATATTTTCTTACTTTTTAGATCTAACTTTCTTCTAAATTCACAATAAAACTATTATTGGTGGTGTGAGCCCCCTATTTTCAAGTTATTATTTTATTTTACATATAAATTTTGCTAAATGTTTAGTTAGCATTAATTAATGCCAAAATTAATTTTTCAAACAACCTTACTTATGTTTACGAGTGAAATTAGTATTATTTGCTTATTCTAAAAAATGTGTTTGTATTTAGACCATCCTAATAAAAAGTGATATTTAGATTTTGATAGCAACCTAGCATGGTGTGATCTCATTTTAGAAGATACATTTTTTGCACTTTTATTATTAATTTTAATCTATATAAATCGTTTATTCTTATTATCTGATTTTTTTTGTTAAGGGCTTGAACAAAATACTTTTTGTAATTTTAGATGTTTCTTTTTTGGGTTATTATCTACATTAAGCTTTTTTTTTATTATTAAAGTTGGACTTAACAGATATCTTTGGTAAATATAGGTGAATTTTTCTCTTTAAAAAGGAAAATTTTATATATATTTGTCTAACTTAATGTGGGCTTAGCATTTTTTTATTTTTACACCCAAAATCCCTATAAATATTTGTCAACCCTTTTAATTGGGCACAAGATCCAAATCAAACCCGACTGTGTTGAGAGCATCAGCTCTATATTCTCTGTTAAGAGAATTTAGTTCGGGTCGGACCCAAAGATAAACCCGATACCCAATAACCCTTCATACAGAGTTAAGGTTCTTAGGCGAGCGTTTACTCATTCAACCCAAACTCGTATACCCTTTAATCCAAACTCGAACTCCTAAATACCTACTATACATCTTTCCCCACCCTGTACGGTACTGTAGCAACCTGTAAACGTAAGGCACGCCTCTGTCGACTCTAAATCTGACTGTTCATTTTAAAACCTAATTTTGCCTATATATAATCGTGTTGCCCTACCATTCTCTTAGCAGCCATCAAGACAGCCTCTTTTGAAAACCCTAACCAACCTTAAGTCTTTCCGTCCGGCAGTGTGGGCAGTCGACGAAGCTGTAGGGAAAGTCGACCTCTGCCGACCGGTTCGTTCGCGTTGACAGCACATCATGCTCGAATCTGAAGGAAGGACTTCATCGTACTCATTGACTCCGCAGGGTCGCGACGTCGACAAGTCCTGTGGTGTCAGGCCAGCACCGGACACCATGTTACGGAAGCCGTTCTCAACCAAAGGAACAGAGCACCCTCCTCGACGTGGTGATCTCCGACCCGAAGATATATCTCATCGACATAACTACCTATGTGAGACTCTAGTCCGACTAGAATACGTATAAGCTATTCGAAATGGTGTAACTGTCACTACATCAACTCTATATCTTAATCCAGATAACAGAAACATAAGAAAGAAAATATTAATACTAGTTTGCAGCCCAATAATCATACTTTCCCGAGTAGACTCAAAATAAGCAAATAATATGAGTCTATAAATACTACGCAATCGAGCATATATGTAATAGTAGAAAATAAAACTTCGAAAGAGTATATACGTGAAATAAAATAAATACCAACGATAATCCTGCAAGGAGCTCTACAAATCTATTCAACCAACCGGAAAGGAAACCAGGTCCTCAGCGGGACGCAACAAGGTACATAATATGTAAGCCAGATGTAAACAGTGCAAGAAATATGAGTATGTAACTGCATCATGACAGGGTGAACTAGACAACAACCATTCCATGTGAGATGCTACTTTTGAGGACAATGTTCGATATGTGGGCTTTCCAAATATAAAATTCGTAGCTCCGATATAGAGACTCAACGGGGTGCAAAATCCATAGCTCCGATATAAAGAGTCAACCGGATGCAAGATCGTAGCTCCGATATAGAGACTCATCGATGTGTATGAACAGTGTGTGCATAGTAGCCCAAGCATCTAGTATCTGTCATTCTCTCCCATGAGACCGAACGAGTCGAATCCACGACTTGCATGATCTGATCCTCTAACACTAACAGTCGGCCATACATAGTAAAGTAAATATATCCTAATCAGGATCATGAATCAACGCAGGTTTTGGACTTTCGGACAACTCTAGAATACAGAAAGTCTGGAAAAACAAAAGTGTACAAACAGTGTCCTATGGTACAAGTGTATCCTGGTTGGTACAATCACGGTATCGAGACAGTCTCCAATGACTGATATTAGACGTTACAAAATACGCCTGGACCCGAATCTGCCTCGGATGCTAAGTATTCGATCGAACGGTCCTACGTCGGTACGTATAAAATAAAACATATAATTAAGAATTTAAAACTGGAACTGAATACAAGATGGCAAGGTACACTTGTCTGACTCCGGGTGCTGATGAGAATGATCTGGTCCCACGTCCAAGCCTAGAGAGCCCAAGGAACCTAAAGGAATTTATTTTGCTATTAATTAATTATTTATTTGATTCAAGCTAATAACTTGCATTCTTACTTGAAACATGGGTTTTTAATTATTAGAATTTTTCTAATTACTAATTAAAAGGAAATAATATTTAAATAAGTAAAGGAAAATAACTACTAATACAATCTAATGTCCTCTGTCATCCCCTTACACTTACCCATTATTTGTTGCATGAGCAGTACTCATACTATTCCATCAAGGATTTAAAGCCAAGCCTTTTTTTTTTCTTTTCAATCTCTTTATTGTCATACAAAATTATTTCTAACAGAACCATCAAACTCATTCTTTCCATAAAACAAAAGCTCTCTCTATACTACAACCATATTCCACTCAGCATTGTATTCAACCCAACTATAAACATTAGCCTATTATTGGCCTAGCCATCTCATGGTCGGACAACCAACCAACATGGCCCAAAAGCTACAATACACTTTCTTTCATTATTCCTCTCTCAAGTTTGCAACAACACCCATATATAACACAGGGCCTCCTCTTCAAATATTAACCTTAAATCTATACTCACATTTCTCTACATTTCATTCAAAATAATCCTTACTAACCTATTATGCTATGCTCCTATGGCTTGAAATAAGGGTGCATACCAGTGTGCTATAACAGGTTCTGCCAACCTCACATAATAATCTACATAGAGAATTTTCAATCAAATGTTATGAAGGCAGGTGTACTGATGTTCAGTTACAAGATTCGTAAATTGAACATACTCATATATACACAAAAATTTATTTTTTAAGTGTTCAACATATATCAATCTATTCTCCATTTCTACTGCCACTATATGATATGCTTATTCATTTTCAAAAAGAGGAAGAACATTATAGCTTCATTCTACTGCTATTAATCCATGCTAGTCCTTTCCCTATGTTCGGTAGTTTATAAGAAAACAAAATGAGTCAAATACAATAGGAGACAAATCATTAACAAGCCTTCCTCCTCACTACACATGCAAACATCATCAACCCACCCCTAAGTCCACATATTTCATCCTCTATATAAACACACAAGTACTGTGCTTCCTGGGCTAAGTGATTCTTTCATCTGCAACACACATATGAACCACATTTGGAGTATGAGGACTCTCCAAGTAACCCTCTACTAGGTTCTATTTTTCCTTGTCATCTCTCTGAATATCCCTCCTAACCTTTCTTTTCGTTACCCAGTCTCTCTTCCGATCACACAAGTGCATTAAGAATAGATTTACTGCATTTCCTAGCTAATGTAACAACATGTATGTAATAGTGCGGATACTAGAATCAAGCCAACTAATTTAGTTATTTAGCTCGTAGGAGGGAATGAGGAGAGTGATAGTATGTACCAGTGAGTGGTGGTCGAATGGGAAGTAGACATTTGCTCGATGGAGAACGCACGGTGGCACGCGCCCACGTGGTACTAAACCCAGATGGCTCTGCGATGCCCCTGCCTACGTCCGACAAGAGGAGGCTGCTCCGGAGTGGTGTCGTCGAACGCCCCAACAATCGATAGGAGAGGCTACGGCTATCTGCCAGCGCTGCCCTGATAACTGGCGACATCGTCGACTAACGATGAGAGGTAGGGCGGCACGGTGGTGAACTTTGTAGGGCGGCAGGGGTTTTCGAACTGGGGAAGGAGAGGGGGGGGGGAGTAAGAGATTATATATATGAAGAGAGGGGTCAAGGGTTTTCTTTATAAGCTGGAGGTGAGCTTGGTCGAGCTCCGTACGCGCATGACTGTGCTGCGCACAGGGCTACAGTACGGGACGAGGGAGATGTACAGTAGGTCTTAAGGTGTTCGGGTTTGGGTTTGATAATGGTTAGCAGATTTGGAACCCGGAGTAGCAGTGTTGCTGCCTTGAGTCTAACGGGTTTGGGTTTGAGTCCCTTACCCGTTTACAATGTAGCCGTTAGAATTTCCAATAAGGAATGGTTGGCATGTGCTAAACTCTGTGGTTTTCAAAAAAAAGAACCATATTACTAGGGCTGATGGACCGGGTCTTTAAATGGGTTTGGTTGTAGGAGTTTTATAACTAAATAATAATAGCAAAATTTTGGGATACAATTCTTTATTTAACCAATCCAAACTATTAATATAAAAATATAATTAAATATATTATATAATTTAAGCTTGTCATAAAAAGATTATAATAATCCTTAATTCTTTCTAAAGCCTATAATAAAAAAGGATGCTAAAATTACCTACATTTCATGGATTATTATAAGACAGGTTATTTAAATTAGATATGCTCAATGCTATTCTGATAATAATAGTGATTTGCCTACTATTAATTATAACAAGGTAAAATAACTTACCAATCCACATAAAAAGTTGAATATTATATGAAAATAAACCTAAGAATTCGGGGGGCTCACAACACGAATCATAGAAGTTATCAAATATGAAAACTATCAGAAATATAATCGCTTGGGGTCCTTAGCTGGTGAAACAGATGATACCGTTGCGTCCAGGATAGTCTGATTGGCTAGGGTAGTACACAAATCCCACAATATCAAACTACTCAGTGAGCCACAAAAGTCAACTCGCGCAAAAGTCTCCGGATGCTGAAACAAACATCACCAACGTGTTTGGTATAAAAAAATCTACGAATGCCCAACTAAAAGTCCAATTTTGGACACAGGAGCAAAATCATAATTTCGAATGAAAACGATGTCCGCCGTTGGACCTGCTTTGCACCGAAAAGCGTGCCAGATTCTATGGTCTCTAAAGTCAACAAAGTATATGTCTGCGGATCCAGTTTGATGATACGAACGCAACCGTATGTCCAAAGTTGGACTCCGATGGGCCGTGCACAATTTTGCCTGTTGGATCGAGTCGTGGGCCGTACACAATTTCTCGATACTTATACCTCTGTTGTAGGCTTCATTTGGGGGTCAGGTCTGTTCGGGTTTGGGTAGATAGCTTATCTCGCGAGATTTTCAATGAAAAATCTCGCGAGAATTTCAATGTTTTTTGTTTTTTTTGTTTTCTTTTTTATATTTCCTTTTGATATATATAGTTTTATAAAAATCCAAAAGTTTCTAATAAAATGCCTAAAAAAATCCTAGAATTAGAAAAATAAGTTTACAAATAATTAAAAAATTATTTTTGATATAAATTCACATTTTGTAACTATAAAGAACATAGGTTACCGGGAATTTGTTTATTTAAAAAGAGTTTCAAAAAATTATAATAATAATTCTAAAAAAAAATAAAATAAATTATAATAACAATGATTGTTTTTATGAAACATTCCTCATCCCCACATGTCATATATAAAATATTTACTATATAAAGTATTTAATATAAATCATAAAATTTATCAACCAATTTCAAGCCTTGTAAAACCCCTAAATTTTTACTATTTTTTTATTATTAAATTTGTATTGATTTAAATTTTTGTATCGTACGTCACGTAATCGTATTGTACGTCGTGTGCGAAGGTTCGTCTTTCGTAATTGCTCGACGAATGCGAATATGTGCGAGCATACATATTTTTGAAAAACATTATTTTTATAGTTTCAAAGAAATATAGACAATAATTATTTCTAGCTATTATTTTCAAGTTTACGATTTTATTTATGAAAGCCTTTTCGTTTATAGCAGTTATTAATGATAAATAATATTCTTAGGCATACATATATTTCCTAAATATTTTGCTAGTTTATTTTAAATAAAAATGTAATTTTTGAGATTTATTAATATTAATATTTTATTGTTCAAAAAGATATTTAAAAATATTTATTATTTTTGAAATTATTATTATTGGTATTTTGAAAAATATATTTGGAAGTTATTGTGACCATTTAAATCTTGATTTGAATTTATGTATTTATTTAAATAGTTAAATAATTGAAATTTGATTTATTGATTTGATTTTAAACTAAGGGAATTAAATTAGATTTAATTGAATTTGGATTTGGATTTGATTTGATTGATTTTAAATTAATACGTGAATTATCTAGTTTGGGTTTAAACCAATCATGATCCTTATCTTAATGGGAATTCCCACATCCTATAAATAGGCAGGTACTCCTCCATGTTATTTGCTCCATAATTCATCTTCCACAAAATTCCCCACAACGTGTGTGCATCGTGTCCGTGTCCATCATTTTCCTTCAAGTACTTTATTACATTTACATCTTCCTCCTCCGTGTCCGACACACCGGACACCCATCCTCCACAACCCTATTATGTGTCGCGCAGGACACAACCCCGAAACAATACAAATCCCTAGTTCCTAAACCCTAACCCTAGCTCTAATTCTAACCCTGTCCCCTCCGTTTGCCAACCGCCACAGTTTTCCCATCGTCGTCGTCTTCATCCCCTCCACGACACAATACTGCCACCATGGTCACCCCTATGTCCGACCCGCCTGCCATAACCAGCCGCACCTTCCTCAACCTTGACAACACCACAAAACCCCACCACCGTCACCGTCGTTACGGCTATCTCGTCCAGCCGACAACCCCTGCGGCCAGCCCCTCCGCCATCAGTGGCTCCACCGACCACCACGTGACCCTGTCATCGCCCCAGACTTTCGACCGAACGTCGTACGTACTCTGCCACGACCAAGAACACCAGAATAGAAAAAAAGAAAACCCTAATTTAATACATACACAACCTCCACCATCACTCCGCCGACCTGTTGACCACCGGCCGACCCAGCCCCCGTGCCGCGTAACCTCCCCCGCGAGCCACCGGCGTACTCTGCTCCGCCCGCGCCAAGCTGTTGACCGGCCCGGCCTAGCTCTGAGCAGCGAGGAGAACCCTTGCCGCCGCCGTGCCCTCACGGCCGCCGCCACCGCACTGTTGAACTTCGGCGAGCGCCCCACAAAAACTCCGTGTCCGCCCCTGGCCGCCGTCGGAGCAGTGAGCTCCGACGACCCCTCCGACTCCCTGACCCGTTCACCCCTCCGATCAAACCCCCGCGCCGTCCTCTCTGAAACCCTCTCCGCCGAGTTCTCCGCGCGCAGCCGCCGCCTGCGCCATCTCCTCCGCCGTTCCCCTCCGAACCCCTCCGCCTTGTCGCGCGCAGCAGACCGCTGTGCCGCCGTCGTCCTAGCCCTCGGCCTCTACAGCGCCAGCGGTGGAAACCCTCTCCGTCGGAGCACCACGCCGCGACCCCACTCCGGCCCTTCCACGTCCGCGTGTCCGATTCCGCACCCGCCTGGCCTCACCCTCCACCGGCGTCAGCGCCGGAGCCCCGACGACCTCTCTCCTCCCCTCTCTGACTTTGCCCCGCTCGTCCCTCCGACTCTCGAACACCGCTCATTTTTTCTCTCTCAGACTTTCTCTCTCCTCCCTCTCAAGAACGAGAAGGGCTCACACCCATTGTTTGTTTTTTTTGCGTTTTCCCCCTTTTGTTTTCCTTTTATTAACTTTTGGTATATTTCTATTTTATTTACAGTATTAAGTATTAAATTAAATTACCTACAAACAATATATATACTAAGTATTAGTATTTCTATTATTATATCAGTATTGTAAAAATTAGGATATACCTAATATATGGTATTTATTTTTGGGATACATTATAGATATAAATAATTGTATATTAATGAGTATTATTATTTTATCTTTTAAATCATTAAATTTAATAATATTATATGGTATTTTAAATATTTGGTTTTCCTTGAAAATATTATTTCAATTTAAAGCTTTCTGCCTATAGTTGTAATCTTAACAAACTTAGAGTTTGCCTTAAAACAATTTCATTTTTCAAGTATATATATATATATATATATATATATATATATATATATATATATATATATATATATATATATATATATATATATATATATATATATATATATATATATATATAAACTATTTTAGCTAATAAAAATATGTTTTCAAGTATTATAAATAGTTTTCTATTATTTATCCTTTATTCTTTGATTTCTCTCTTGTCCGACACCAATCCTCATATTTCCATTCTGTCACCAAATTTGTACCACCTTATGTCCACCTAAACTAAATTGACCCTTCTGGACCCAATGGAACTGTCCGTGCCACCATCAGAGGTTCCCTTGTGTAGTTGTTACACCAAAATCACAGTTCATGCCACCATGATTATTACAGCACACCAGGCGTCCTACCAGGCAAGACACCTTGCCATTAGCTGTTTATTTATTTTAGCTCATATTTCATGCATTACTTATTTTCTTTATGCAAAATAAACTGTGATACATGACATACCTGTTAGAACTTATCGTTCATTTATATTTCCTGCTGTGTATTATTTTCTTACAAATTAAACCTAGATTTAAGGGACCACCATGTGTGTTGCATTTACTGGCCTTGACACGTGGTAACACGAAGTTGTGTGTTGCATGTAGAACACAGAAGTACGTGATTGGCTGGCCACCAGTACGTACAAGCCGTGCGATAGAAATAACCGCTAATAGAGGTTGCATGCTTAGTTTGACTTAGCGGTTATAGAGGTTTACTGTTGTGGATACAACAGAGTAGGCATTGGACGGAAAGGACAATTCCTTAGCGTATGGGCTTCGATGCACTTCCCTTGTGACCTGGATTCTCCGCTAGAGATACGGGGTTGTTGAACCATGATTACTGACGGCCACTAACAATTCTGCGGAACGTCATGCTCTTATTGATTGGGCCTCTAGTGCCCCAAGGGGGGGACTATGCCGATCCTATTCAGCCAGGGCCCATGCGTAGGAAGGATTGTTCTTAACTACATTTCACTTAGAACGGTTAGGTACCTTTATATGTTAGGTACGGGTACTTTTAGTTTGGGTACTTGTATCTGACCGTAGCTTGGAACAATAACTTGTCGCGGATTAGTTCGTCACATCTTGTCCTTGTTTGGTTATAGGTGTGACTTACTACTTCGATGAGAAGGTATTGAACCTTGTTGGGGTCCGCATACCATATTGGATTCATAGCATGGAAAGATACGTCGCCGTGAATTAGTTTACCATCTCCTGTCCTTGTTTGGTTGGGAAGATGGTACGCTCGCTCAGTAGGTACGTATTGGAACATGTTATAATTCGATTTACTTATTTATTTGAGCAATATTTATTCAGTTTATATGGCATGATATTATATGTCTTGTTACGTCCCTCTGAGGACCTGGTTATCTCTCCAGGTGTGTGCTATTGTCCTTTGTAGGTGCTCTAGCTCTAGCCGTGATTTGCTCTATTTCTTCGAGGATGATTGCATTTTGGATCTTCGCTTCGCTCGCCAAAAAAATCTTTCTTTTGTTATGTATTTTATTTCCTTATTTTGTTGGTAGTGGATTTGTCTCCGCCCAACATATTGTATCAAGACAATTCATTATCTTTATATGATATCTTTTATTCATTTATTCTGCGTGGATGAGATTAGTTATGGTTCTACTACATTTTATAGCTTATGTACTTATACGAGGCTTCCATATATTGGAGTATACTTCGTATGAATACAGCTGGCATGTCTACGTTCCTAGTCCTACGTATTTGGGACTGGAGCTTTACATGTTTTTGTGGTAGCCCATGCAGGTCAAGATAAATTGTTTGGTTACTTTACCGTACCAAGCAAGCCTGCGAATAGGATTAGAAGTCTAGGATCTCATCCACATACTTGACCTCTTTCCTAGATTCTATCTACCGTTTGACTCATCGATTGCATCTTGCTTGATTCCTTCTATCATTATCCTTGTCTTCCCTTCGTGCTTGCTAGAGAGTGACCCTACTAGTTGGATGTCCCAAAACACCCTTAGCTTAATTCTTTAAGTTGGGTAGAATACCCCATGACTTGACACACCCTTGACCATTAAGGAAATACTAATAGTACTATCTAGACCATAGAGACTAGAGAAATTTAACCCATTTGGTCAACCAAGCCTTGGTCAATAAAACCGTAGAATGACGGTATAGGAATAAACAAGACTTAGATCCTTATGACCCTTAGACTATTCATATCTGTTCCTTATTTTAATCTCGTGCCTATATTTTTACCACCTTGACTAATGTTGCTACTATAATCTAGTTTTGCAAACTCTTCCATTTATCCAGTTTGTTCATGACTTATGCTATTGAGCGGTCGCTCACTAACATATTGTCTACTCAGAACCGGTGCATGATGGTCTGATCAACCGAGTGCACTTTGGTTCGCCTTTTTCATATATCAATCTACGTGGATGGAATGTAGTTGAACTTTCCCCTTAGAATTCCATCCACGACTGCTTTGACGATTCTTTTAAAATTTATACGGCCGCCTTTGAACCACGTATTAGTAATTGATAATATCGCCCTTGCACTCTATATTGCTTTCGCCTTCACCTATTTTAGAAGAGCGAAAGCGTTGTACTAGAACTTCCTCTAAGCCTTCATATCGATTATGACCATACCGTATTTTTTTTTCTACGATCTAGATCGCGATTTCTTACGACATGATTTTGTGAAAACATTGTCATCGTTGGATCCCTATTGATACTCCCTTGTGTCCTCTCACCCCCTACTAATTCTTAATTTCGATGACGAAATTCTTTTAAGTTGGGTAGGATGTAAAACCCCTAAATTTCTACTATTTTTTTTATTATTAAATTTGTACTGATTTAAATTTTTGTATCGTACATCACGTAATCGTATTGTACGTCGTGTGCGAAGGTACGTCTTTCGTAATTGCTCGACGAATGCGAATATGTGCGAGCGTACATATTTTTGAAAAACATTATTTTTATTATTTTTATAGTTCCAAAGAAATATAGACAATAATTATTTCTAGCGATTATTTTCAAGTTTACGATTTTATTTATGAAAGCCTTTTCGTTTATAGCAGTTATTAATGAAAAATAATATTCTTAGGCATACATATATTTTCTAAATATTTTGCTAGTTTATTTTAAATAAAAATGTAATTTTCGAAATTTATTAATATTAATATTTTATTGTTCAAAAAGATATTTAAAAATATTTATTATTTTTGAAATTATTATTATTGGTATTTTGAAAAATATATTTGGAAGTTATTGTGGCCATTTAAATCTTGATTTGAATTTATGTATTTATTTAAATAGTTAAATAATTGAAATTTGATTTATTGATTTGATTTTAAACTAAGGGAATTAAATTAGATTTAATTGAATTTGGATTTGGATTTGATTTGATTGATTATAAATTAATACGTGAATTATCTAGTTTGGGTTTAAACCAATCCTGATCCTTACTTTAATGGGAATTCCCACATCCTATAAATAGGCAGGTACTCCTCCATGTTATTTGCTCCACAATTCATCTTCCACAAAATTCCCCACAACGTGTGTGCATCGTGTCCGTGTCCATCATTTTCCTTCAAGTACTTTATTACATTTACATCTTCCTCCCCCGTGTCCGACCCACCGGACACCCATCCTCCACAACCCTATTATGTGTCGCGCATGACACAACCCCGACACAATACAAATCCCTAGTTCCTAAACCCTAACCCTAGCTCTAATTCTAACCCTGTCCCCTCCGTTTGCCAACCGCCACAGTTTTTCTATCGTCGTCGTCTTCATCCCCTCCATGACACAATACTGCCACCATGGTCACCCCTATGTCCGACCCGCCTGCCATAACCGGCTGCACCTTCCTCAACCTTGACAACACCACAAAACCCCACCACCGTCACCATCGTTACGGCCATCCCGTCCAGCCGACAACCCCTGCGGCCAGCCCCTCCGCCATCAGTGGCTCCACCAACCACCACGTGACCCTGTCATCGCCCCAGACTTACGACCGAACGTCGTACGTACTCCGCCACGACCAAGAACACCAGAACAGAAAAAAAGAAAACCCTAATTTAACACATACACAACCTCCACCATCACTCACCTGCTGTGGCACCTTGTCGCCGCCGACCTGTTGACCACCGGCCGACCCAGCCCCCGTGCCGCGTAACCTCCACCGCGAGCCGCCGGCGTACTCCGCTCCACCCGCGCCAAGTTGTTGACCGGCCCGGCCTAGCTTTGAGCAGTGAGGAGAACCCTTGCCGCCGCCGTGCCCTTACGGCCGCCGCCACCGCACTGCTGAACTTCGATGAGCGCCCCACCAAAACTCCGTGTCCGCCCCTGGCCGCCGCCGGAGCAGTGAGCTCCGACGACCCCTCCGACTCCCTGACCCGTTCACCCCTCCGATCAAACCCCCGCGCCGCCCTCTCTGAAACCCTCTCCGCCGAGTTCTCCGCGCGGAGCCGCCGCCCGCGCCATCTCCTTCGCCGTTCCCCTCCGAACCCCTCCGCCTTGTCGCGCGCAGCAGACCGCTGTGCCGCCATCGTACTAGCCCTCGGCCTCTACAGCGCCAGCGGTGGAAACCCTCTCCGCCGGAGCGCCACGTCGCGACCCCACTCCGGCCCTTCCACCTCCGTGTGTCCGATTCCGCACCCGCCTGGCCTCACCCTCCACCGGCGTCAGCGCCGGAGCCCCAACGACCTCTCTCCTCCCCTCTCTGACTTCGCCCCGCTCGTCCCTCCGACTCTCGAACACCGTTCATTTTTTCTCTCTCAGCCTTTCTCTCTCCTCTCTCTCAAGAACGAGAAGGGCTCACACCCATTGTTTGTTTTTTTTGCGTTTCTCCCCTTTTGTTTTCTATTTATTAACTTTTGGTATATTTCTATTTTATTTACAATATTAAGTATTAAATTAAATTACCTACAAACAATATATATACTAAGTATTAGTATTGCTATTATTATATCAGCATTGTAAAAATTAGGATATACCTAATATATGGTATTTATTTTTGGGATACATTATAGATATAAATAATTGTATATTAATGAGTATTATTATTTTATTTTTTAAATCATTAAATTTAATAATATTATATGGTATTTAAATATTTGGTTTTTCTTGAAAATATTATTTCAATTTAAAGCTTTTTGCCTATAGTTGTAATTTTAACAAACTTAGAGTTTGCCTTAAAACAATTTCATTTTTCAAGTATATATATATATATATCTAAAAACTATTTTAGCTAATAAAAATATGTTTTCAAGTATTATAAATAGTTTTCTATTATTTATCCTTTATTCTTTGATTTCTCTCTTGTCCGTAACCAATCCTCATATTCCCATTCTGTCACCAAATTTGTACCACCTTATGTCCACCTTAACTAAATTGACCCTTCTAGACCCAATGGAACTGTTCGTGCCACCATCAGAGGTTCTCTTGTGTAGTTGTTACTCTAAAGTCGCAGTTCATGCCACCATAATTATCGCAGCACACCAGGCGTCCTACCAGGCAAGACACCTTGCCATTAGCTGTTTATTTATTTTAGCTCATATTTCATGCATTACTTATTTTCTTTATGCAAAATAAACTTTGATACATGGCATACCTGTTAGGACTTATCGTTCATTTATATTTCCTGCTGTGTATTATTTTCTTACAAATTAAACCTAGATTTAAGGGACCACCATGTGTGTTGCATTCATTGGCCTTGACACGTGGTAACACGAAGTTGTGTGTCGCATGTAGAATACGGAAGTGCGTGATTGGCTGGCCACCAGTACGTACAAGCCGTGCGATAGAAATAACCGCTAATAGAGGTTGCATACTTAGTTTGACTTACCGGTTATAGAGGTTTACTGTTGTGGATACAACAGAGTAGGCATTGGGCGGGGAGGATAATTCCTTAGCGTATGGGCTTCGATGCACTTCCATTGTGACCCGGATTCTCCGCTGGAGATACAGGGTTGTTGACCCGTGATTACTGACGGCCACTGACGATTCTACGGAACGTCATGCTCTTATTGATTAGGCCTCTAGTGCCCCAAGGGGGAACTATGCCGATCCTATTCAGCCAGGGCCCATGCGTAGGAAGGATTGTTCTTAACTACATTTCACTTAGAACGGTTAGGTACCTTTATCCGTTAGGTACGAGTACTTTTGGTTTGGGTACCTGTATCTGACCGTGGCTTGAAACAATAACTTGTCGCGGATTAGTTCGTCACATCTTGTCCTTGTTTGGTTGTAGGTGTGACTTACTACTTCGATGAGAAGGTATTGAACCTTGTTGGGGTCCGGATACCATATTGGATTCATAGCATGGAAAGATACGTCGCCGTGAATTAGTTTACCATCTCCTGTCCTTGTTTGGTTGGGGAGGTGGTACGCTCTTTCAGTAGGTGCGTATTGGAACATGTTATAATTCGATTTACTTATTTATTTGAGCAATATTTATTCAGTTTATATGGCATGATATTATGTGTCTTGTTACATCCCTCTGAGGACCTGGTTATCTCTCCAGGTGTGTGCTGTTGTCCTTTGTAGGTGCTCTAGATCTAGCCGTGATCCGCTCTATTTCTTCGAGGATGATTGCATTTTGGATCGTCTTCGCTTCGCTCGCCAAAAAAATCTTTCTTTTGTTATGTATTTTATTTCCTTATTTTGTTGGTAGTGGATTTGTCTCCGCCCAACATATTGTATCAAGACAATTCATTATCTTTATATGATGTCTTTTATTCATTTATTCTGCGTGGATGAGATTAGTTATGGTTCTACTACATTTTACAGCTTATGTACTTATACGAGGCTTCCATATATTGGAGTATACTTCGTATGAATACAGCTGGCATGTCTACGTTCCTAGTCCTACGTATTTTGGGACTGGGGCGTTACAAGCCTTCTAGTTAAATAAAATTTATAATCAAAATTCCTAATAATAGAAAAATAATCAAATAGCAATTTAGAATTCCGAGGGGGTTCACACTATTAAAATAAAATACCAATATATTTATATACAATATATATACCTTCATGAACGTCTTTGGACGTACTACAAGACTACATAGATTTGGGTTTGGATCGGATCACATCCGGGCTAATGGGTACAACCGGGTCCCCTAAAAAGTACAAATCTTAATAATTAATTAATTAAATTATTATAGGGGTCAAGTCACAACTTTGACTAGTTTTTCTAGTTAGAACACGCATCTGGCTTGGCCTTCCCTACTATGGCTAATACACTAATCAAAGCATGCAATTACACTATTTGTGCCATGATTTCCAGTCATCTTGCACTCCAAATCTTAACCACGATTAGGGCCTTTTATAATAATAATTACTTTAGAAAAATATTTTTAAATTCCATAAATCCCTATTTAAGTCAAATAAATAAAAATATATTTTTCCAAAATTTTGGGGAGAGGGGTTACATGTTCATAGGGAATCTGTCATGTGTATATACAATATGAAAGGGCTATTTCCCTAATACTAAGTTTAGTTATGTTGTTAAAGAAGGGCATGCCTGTGTATTATAAATATGGGTGTGAGGAAATTTGGAAGAAAAAGAATTACATTAAAAAAAGAAAAGAAATGGGACACCTGTGGAAGGTGTATGCCTTACTTTCTAAAGGTAATAGGTGTTAGATTGTAGGGTGGTTCTCCTTTACAGCTGTTGTCTTATATATGACGGTAAAATGGGAGGCTGCAAAGTGTGGGGGAATGATACGAGCATAGAGGACTCATTTTGAGTTGTATGCATATGTATTTAGATATGCACACAAGCTATAAAATTTCTTTAGTTAGCTTTTATAATAGGACACTCTAGATTCCTACACTAACTATTATAGTATAATATAGCACCTACCTATATAGTATAAATTCTCATGAACCAAAATTTTAATATTCTCTATCTATACGAGGTTTTCCTTTAGATAAATAATTAATTAGTTTATTTTTTTTTCTTCTCTAGGTCCTTTTTATACTTTGGACTCTACGGACTTGAACGTTAGACCATCTTTTCCTTCTCATCAGCTTCCGAGGCCAGGCAAGTGTACCTTGCCAATCTTGTACTTCAGTTTAAAATAGTTATCTCTTAAATACCTACTTAATTTTATTGTTGCAACACCTAGGGCCGTGTTCGGTACTTTACGTCTGAATCACATTCGAGTGCCGATGGATGTTAGCGCCATCGAAAATCGATACTAGATATTCACACTTGCGTTACGGTGACAACTCATTGCGGGGTACAATTAGACCCTAGGACATGTTCATGTGATACTACATTATTGACAGATTCTCGTACTTGATTACATCTTGATTTACAAAAATTCGAGTATAATTCTAGGACGATGACATTGATTACATGCACTGTTTCTTTTCTATTATGACTCGTTGTCCTATCTAGAGGTTCTGGTCGAGCGCCTTGTGGATACGATTCGTGAAGTCACATGGACGGGGAGAACATATACCGTGTGCTTGGGCTTCTTTCCTATAGTATTACCGTTGCCTCTTATCCAGAGCCTCGGAGATTCATGTTGCCACTGTTTCTTACCGGAACTGCGGATTTATCATTAGTTACCGGAGTTCCGTACCAGATCTTCGGAGTACACCATTGTTTGCAAAAAATAAAATAAAATATTGTTTTTATTCCAAACTTGTAAAAGAGTACAAAGTACAATAAATTCTGGGGAAGTACAACTTTAGGAATCTGATCAGAAGACGATCACTTTATCCCTTGGACTATATGAACTTGAAGACTGTAGCCTCTGGAGAATGCAGCAGCAATTTTTTTGCTAGAGTTCTTGATCCCTGTCTATGATGATTGGAAACTCTATTTATAGAGTTCAGGAAATAACTGTTTTAACAGTTATTCTGATGTGTGCAAGGCTGGATTGTGCCACACTGGTTGCGCCAACCTTCTGTTGCGCCAACTTTCATTCAGTTGTCAATCGTGTACTAACTGTATTTAGATACGTGGCATCATATGATTGAGATACGCGTGGTCGTGTACAAGATAGTAGACACGTCTTGAGAGATTAGTGGCATGTGTGCCACGTCATCCTGCTTTAGAATGTAAGTTGTCTCAACTTTATCAGGTTGCGCGAGCTTCAGTCGACAAGTCCAACTGCGCTTGATTTGAGCTACGCCTACACACGTGGCAGCTTCTGATAAAAAGTCGTTCAGGTTGCGCTCAGGCGCAACTAAGGATTTTGTTTAGATTGCGCCTGGGCGCAACTCACGAAGTGCACATGACAACTGTCCACCAACTTCTCTTGAGCGGCACAATTCACGGGATTCGAAGAGATTTTTCTCGTTCACTGTTGTGTCAGCCGTCAGTATTTGTCAGGTAATGATGACCATTAAGTGTCAGATGCCACATAGATTTTGGCGTAAAAAGAACTGGGCGCAGTCTGATATTGGGCGCAAAATGATCAGTGGCACAGTCTGTTCTCTGAGCTTCATGTCAGTGGCGCAACTTGATTTTTGGGGCGCAACTTGATTACTGATCAGTATATTGAAGACGCAACTTGATTTTTAGGCTCTACAAGACCCCCGTCAAAGTTTTCAAAACTTAAAAATATTACAAAGTTTTGGAATACTTTGAATTTAGAAAAGTTTTGACTAAGTCAGGTTGTGCCGGACTCGTGCAATCTGTTTTGACCTATTTAGATGTATCATGCACGATTCGGGATGACTGTTAGGATTCTAATTTTTTGGCTATAAATATTCCCCGTTTCCTCCACTGTGATTCTTTACTTTAACTTTTAATCTTCTGAGAAAATTTCTATAACTTTTGCACCCCTCTTCTCCGATCATCTTCTTGACGACATGCCCCAAAAAGGACTGCTGCTGATAAGGGAAAGGCCATCGCCACTTCTTCAACTCGTGTTCCACCTACCCATGTGCTACAATATGTGCCGCCTTTATCTCGTCGAGAGACAGCTAATCCAGCAATGGAAGGTGATTAAGGACGAGCCGATTCGATCTTGTGATTTCATCAATAATTGATTTATGTCCCTCTTTTTAGAGTGTGGTGCATCATAAACTTTGTGCCACCCCTTCTTAGGGTGTGGTTGCTCTCTCCTTGAACGGTGTTCATTTTTACGAACACTGTTGCGCACAATAAAAAATATGGCACAACCTGAGGTGTTGCGCAACTTGAGTTTCGTGCAACATGGCATGTGGCGCAACTTAGATTATCGTGCAAGTCAATATCGCGTAACTTAAGTCTCGCGCAATACATCTCGTGGCACAACTCAGAAAATCTGTGTGATTCAAGAAATCATACATCTTTTTTTTTTTCTAGTTTTTTTCGTTTATGCATTTATTTGCAGTTAATCTCAGGGAAGACCCAGACGCAGAGAAGTTTGCTTCAAAATTTAATGTCCCAGAATACAGAGAGAATTTGTCTCACGTCACTTTTCCTCATTACGATGGTCCTGAAGCACGAAGAAGTCTGCTCATAGACCAGGACAATCAAACCCTTTTGAACTTAATGAATGGTGAACCTCTGCAGAGCTTGGATACTACCGTCCACAAGAAACTTGCCTTTTTATTTGGAGATGCAATCAAGAAGACTTCCCAACCTAAGGCAAGAAAAGAGACGAGATATTTCTTAAAGGAAAACAATACCATTCATCTAACAGACATATCCAGGTCCATGACATTGTCTCAATATGCTTTTGCTAGCTATCCTAGAAGGATGTCATGGGATCTGACTCCTCTCCAACAAGCAAGAGTCGGCCGAATCTGTTATAAAGTGGGTCCACAGAACAAAGACCTTTTTTATAGTACTTCTGAAAAATATAGCACACACTTGAGAGGTTTAAGACCAAGCTGTATTCCTTCCGAGGACTCCTCACTGCTCCTTCCTGTCAGAGTACCCATTTTTTGCAAATATATTTGCAAAAGCTGAAGGAAGATATCCAGACCGTGCTATACGAATGACAGGCCTGGTAAACCCTGGAATGAAACATTGGAGTAGCTTGTCAATATGGATTTTGGAGGAATTCAAAGACAGGCTCATTGATCTGGGCCTCTACAATCCCATCTGCACTACGGTATATGGCATTCATCCAAATCCTCACATATTCTTGGCTTTGGTAGAGAGATATAATAAAAGCACTGGGACTTTCATGACACCTCATGGAGACATGGGGTTTGCTCTTAACTAAATGGATATATCTCTCATCTGCCGATGAGTGACAACGCATATGAAGAATACGTACCCACAGATGATGAATTAGATGCTCTAGCAAAGGAGAATCCCCAGATGATCACAGTTTTCGAAGAGCTGCTGTGCCACTATAAAATCTGCTCACTCTACTACGAAAGTGCTTCTGCGGGTACTTGCTATATCACAAAATGGATGCCATATCTGTTTCTGGGTCATGTGTGGAAGGACAAGCCAATGGACAGTCAAGCCTGTACGCCTCGTTTCTTTGAACCTTTCGATAGAAGTGATATATGTTTGCCATGAAATATAAAAGAACAGAACAATTATCGGAGGACTGGACTTTTACTTCACGTTACAAACTCGCTTGTACAAAGAAAGCCTAGGGACGAAAACCTAGGTACAGTAGTCTAAGTATAATTGTTTATTTTTGATTCTGGAGGGTGACGGTAGAGGCTCGGGAAAGCGACGGCAGCTCTGCCTTACTCCTTGGACGATCGGATGTAGCCTTGGCTCCTGTGATGAGATGCTTGGCGTTGACGAAGAAATACCCTTCTTGCTCTCCTCGTGTTGCTCTTCTGGCTTCTCTCTCTCTTTGTGTATTTTCTCTCTGATTATTAGGGAGAAGCTCTCTGTGTGTTTTTGTAAGGGAATGGCACCTTGCTATTTATAAGAGTGGGGGCATCATTAGGGTTTGGATAATTGCCCATTCTTAAAGTGGCGACGGCCTGATGATTAATCAATCTGGACCATTGGTCTTAAGCGTGAAGGATCTGGGCCATTAATGTGGATAGTATTGAATCCTGTGAATGATTAATGCTGATTGCTTTAAATCTTCATGATTGGTCGTGTCAAGCTTGGATCTCTCACCACTAGTCCCATTGGCTTGATCATGAATGATATGACCTGATCCCATTAATTATGAGGATAATGTTAAATATGGTTATTGGGATCTGGTAAATCTCTGATTGATTTAATACCACGCATCCCATAATCACCCTGCTACCAGCTGTCAAGTCATGGGGGCAATTGAATCTCTGCCATGTGTCTTAATGGTGGACCCTGCCAGAGCCGCATGATATCCATGAACCGCATAAGACGGCGTCTCAGCGAGCCGCATAGGTATAGTACTTGCGAGCCGCATGGGATGGTTTCGTGGTGAGCCGCAGGAGGATGATTCCTGCCAGCCGTATGAAGCTGTTCTTCGATTGAGCCGCATGGGAGTCTGCCACGTGGCAATCTCGGATCGTATCAGAGATTTTCTTCTGTTCCCGAAGAGTCTGTCATTATGACAGGACCATCATGGCACCTTATGTCAGAGCCGTCAGCTGTCAAATCATGGCAGAGCATTAAATAAGGCCATTACTTGATGGCCAGCTGTGTGAACGGATCCCATGGGGACACGTGGTGTTGATCGAGCCGCAAATCTCCGTTGGTCGTTTGTGAGCCGTATGTACTTCCGAGCCACATGAGGCTGGGAGACTCTTTGAACCGCATGGGACTGTCCCTATGTAAGCCGCATAGATTCTCCTGCCCCGAGCCGCATGAGACTGAGAGTCTCTCTGAACCGCATGGGACTGCCCCTGTATGAGCCGCATGGGGTTCTCCTGCTCCGAGCCGCATAGACCATCATTCTGATATTTTCCATGCTTCTACAAGACCCCCTTCAAAGTTTTCAATTTACAAAATTGAAATACTTTGAATAAGAAGCATGGCCTTTGCTAACCGCATAGATGGTTCAACAGCATGGATTTATCTGGCCACATGAGCTGTTAAGCCGCATAGACTTGTTGCCACGTGTCCCAACCACGTGTGCAAATCTTCTGCATTAAATGCCCTTGATTCGCCGCCTTTTGGGGGAGGATCCCAAGGGTCAGTTTTGCTTTGACCGAAGTGTTTTGCCTTTATTCTTTTAGACGGCGTGTGGATCGAGGCGTTTGTTGATTTTACGAGCCTCCTTCGCCTATAAATAGGAGTAATTTATTCTTTGAGGTTTCTTTACCTTCTCTCTTTGCTCGAAACTCCTTGTTGTCGACTTCCTCTTCGTCTTCTCCCCTCAACGATCGACAATGGCTCGTAAGAAGGCTGCTGCGTCGAAGGCTGCGAAGGGCAAGGTGGTCGCTTCTGCGGTGACTGCGGCGATGAACGTGGTCACTCCTCCACCGGCCGCTGTTCCCTCTGTCCATTCCGACGTTCACCCGCCTATTGCTGGTAAGGGGGTCGCCTGAAAACCCTAACTGCTGCCATGGCTCTATTGCATATTTTATGCACAAGCCGCATGTACGAGACTCATCGATGTGACCGCATAAGCATTTCGCCCCATGGGGCCGCATGAGCTTGTCATACTCGATCTGAGCCGCATGTATATTTTTGATTTAGGCCGCATAAGTGTCGCTCACTTTTGAACCGCATAAGCTCGCTTGTTTGTAGCTGCATCAGCTCATATGAGTCTGGCTCATAGGCGTGCTTAACCTGAACTGCATGAGTCTATCTGTTCAGGGCCGCATGGGTCTGTGTGGTCTTTGAGCCGCATGGTCTTACCTGAATCTGAGCCGCATGAGGCTATGATTAAACAGAGCAGCATGTGCTTATCTTTTTCTGAGCCGCATGAGGCTATAATGAACAGAACCGCATGGACTTATCTGTTTCTGAGCCGCATAAGGCTGTGTCGGTCTGGGCCACATAGACTCAAATGATCTTTCAAATGCTTCTTGTTTTGACTATCTTCTAATCTTTTCTTCTTTTGTCTTTCCTCTGTGAATCTGCCAGTAAATCCTGCGGGGGGATTATTTGTGGACCTGTCACCCTGGGCGTACCTTGGTTTTAGGTACGAGTAACAAGTTTTGGAGAGGAATACCTAAAACAACTTTGCAATAAGACAGCTATAGAAGTTTTTGGTATTCAGGAGAACGCCAAGGAGCAACTGGGCTCTCAGGCATGATAGGGAAGGGGTGGGCGTGTACTGGAGATCCAGTACAGCATCTGTGGTCGACTGAGGACATTTGTGGTCAACAGAGGACATTTGTGGTCAACAGAGGACGTTTGTGGTCAACAGAGGACATTTGTGGTCAACAGAGGACATTTGTGGACCTATTATCCTTGTCGTACTCCGGTTGTGGGTACAGATAATAGGTTGAAAGGGAACCGACATACTTACTCAGAGGTAATGGGGACATGGCAAGCATGAAGATTTCTTCGACGGAGCCTTCCCACTCAGAGGTAATGAGGACATGGCAGGAGTGGGCTCAATGAAGAGGGGGTACATAGAACGACTCAGAGGTAGGAGGACATGGAAGTTCTATGCGAGGGGGCGGTTTATTTTTGGTGGAAGTGAAAACGACTCAGAGGTAATGGGGACATGGCCGTTTCAGAAATTTGTGGATCGATTACCCTTTTTGTGCACTGGGAGTACGGGTAGTGGATCATGAGGGAGGATCTCTTCCAAAAAAAAGTTCAGAGGTATGATCATACATGACTTGCTATCTAAAAGAGTGATCGAAATGTGAGTTCAGAGGCACCAGCGGATACATAACTCGATAATTTGGAACATTGTGAAAGCGTGAGTTCAGCGGCACCAGCAGATACATGACTCAGTATTCTGAAGTACATATGGGTGTGAGTTCAGCGGTTCCAGCGGGTACATGACTCGATAATCTGAAAGGAATATGGAGGTGAGTTCAGCGGCACCAGCAGGTACATGACTCGATAATCTGAAATGTTGTGGATGTGAGTTCAACGGTACCAACGGGTACATGACTCGATAATCTGAAATGTTATGGATGTGAGTTCAGCGGTAACAATGGGTACATGACTCGATGATCTGGAGAGAATGTCGTTTAGACATAATATTTCTTCAGGAACTTGCCGTTGACGGGCAACATGAGCAAGTCTTCGTTTTGCTTTGCGAGGCGGTATGCACCGTTGGAGAATACAGCCTCGATGATAAACGGGCCTTCCCATTTTGGTTGGAATTTACCGGCGGTTTTATACGTCATAACCATTGGCCTTCGGACCGCCAGAACGAGATCGCCTACTTGGAATGTTCTGACTTTGACCTTCTTGTTGAAGGCTCCAGAGATGCGCGCTTGGTATAACTCGATTCGTTGCTGAGCCAAGAGGCGCTTCTCATCCAAGGCCTCCAACTTCTGTAGCCAACGACGGTGGTTTTCGTCCGTTGTTAACTGATGCGTGAGGGCGACGCAAAGTGAGGGGATCTGAGTCTCTAATGGGAGGACTGCCTCACTTCCGTACACCAGGGAAAATGGTGTATTTCCGGTGGTTGTTCGAACTGTGGTGCGATATGCCCATAAGCATTCGCCAAGCTTCTCATTCCAGTCGCGTTTGTTGGATGATACGAACTTCTTGAGCAGCTTGATGATTGTTTTGTTGAATGCTTCGACCAACCCGTTTGCTGCCGGATTGTATGGCGTTGAAGCAATGTTCTGAATGCGGTGCTTATCACAGAACCGGTAGAAGGCGTGGCTTGCAAACTGCGGACCATTGTCGAGTATGATCCTTCGTGGTAGTCCAAAGCGATATATGACGTGATACTTTAGGAAGCTGATCACGTTTGACGTCTTTACTTCTGCAAGCGGGACAGCTTCCACCCATTTGGAGAAATAATCTGTAATGGCTAGTATGAACCGGTGTCCTCGGAAGGAAGGCGGAGCAATTGGACCGATGATATCCATTCCCCATGCTTCAAATGGCCAGGATGCCACTGTTGGATATAAAAATTCTGATGGTTGGTGAATGAAGTCTGCGTGGACTTGGCAAGCTTTGCATTTCCTGGCATAGTCCATCGTATCGGCCACCATCGTGGGCCAGTAGTAGCCCATTCGGCGAAGGCGATCTTGCAATTTTGGGCCAGGATGATGGGCCCCACAGACACCGTCATGAGCTTCCCGTACGGCTTCTTTGGCTTCTGCGTTTGACAAGCACCGGAGCAACAACCCATCGTAGGATCGTCGATACAGCATTTTCGTCTCTGTATCATAGAAGAATCTGAGAGAACGTCGTCTGATGGAGGTGGCTTCCTTTGGATTCTCTGGGAGGATGTCGTAGACGACGAAGTCGATGAACGGCTGTCTCCAGTCTGGTGCTTCGTCGACCGTCTGGGCGGAATAGCTTGCCACGAATTAAACGTTGTTCTTGGGGCAGACCAGTTCGTGGCCTATCACGTCAACCGAATGATGAGCGTGGTTCGGTACTGCTAAGGAAGCGGCAAGGCCCGCTAGGGCATCGGCTTCGATATTTTGGAGTCTTGGGACGTGCTCGATGAAGAATCCCTCGAATGATGAGATGATGTTGATCGCTATTTGGTGATATGGGATCATGTCTTCATGGCGGACTTCGTATGATCCCCGAATCTGATTGACGATTAATAGTGAATCGCCGTATGCTTCAAGATATTCTACCCCCAGCTCTTTTGTAAGTTGGAGACCGATGACTAACGCATTGTACTCGGCCACATTGTTAGAGCAGGGTTCCGTGAGAGAGTAGGCACGATTGATCACCAGCCCGGTAGGGGAAATCAATACCACTCTGACTCCAACGACGATGTTGCCCTTGGGTCCAGTTCTTGAAGCGCTGTCGAAGAACATTCGCCATATGTTATCGTGAGTGGTTGTATTCGAGTCGACGACCTCATCTGGGATTTCTTCATATATCCTGGATGACTCCGATCCTGGGTGGGCTGCCAAAAAGTCTGCCAGGGCTTGACCTTTGACAGCCTTCTGCGGGATGAAGACTATGTGATACGGGGACAGCAATATTGCCCATGTAGCAAGGCGAGAGCTGCGTGCCCCTGGCTTAGTCATGAGAACTCTGAGAGGGTTGACCCGTGAGATCACATGTATGGTTTGTCCTGTGACATAGTGCCGCGTCTTCTGAATGGCGAACACCAAGGCAAGGCATTCCTTCTCTACCGCGGTGTATCGGTGCTCTGGCCCAATCATCATTCGGCTGAGGTAGTATATGGCTTGTTCGTGGCCTGCATCGTTGTTTTGTGCCAACAGAGCACCAAGAGAGTGTTTCATTGCTCGTACGTATAGCAGGAATAGTTTTCCGGCAACCGGGGCCACCAGGACTGGAGGGTTCGATAAATATTCTTTGATGCTATCAAAGGCACGCTGACATTCCTCGTCCCATACGAATGAGACGCCTTTCTTCATAAGGTGGGTGAACGGTCGACATCGCCCGGAGAGGTTAGAGATGAATCTTCTGATGTAAGCTAGCCTCCCTTGAAGGCCTCTGAGTTCACAGAGATTTTTCGGGGGACCCATCTCCATAATTGTCTTTGTCTTCTCAGGGTCTACATGAATACCCTGGGCGGTGATGATGAAACCCAAGAACTTTCCGCTGGATACACCCAAGAAAGATTTCGTAGGGTTCATTTTCAAATTGTGGGCTCGCATCAGGTCGAATACCGTCCTCAGGTCCTGCAGATGGTCTCCTTTACAGCGACTTTTGACGACGATGTCGTCGACATAGCATTCCACCATCTTGCGTAAGTGTTCTCTGAAGATGATGCTCATGGCTCGTTGATACGTGGCACCAACATTCTTTAAACCAAAAGGTATGACCGTGTAACAGTATATGCCAATCGGTGTTCGGAATGATATGTGCTTTTCGTCGTCAGGAGACATCTTGATTTGGTTGTACCCCGAGAATCCATCCATGAACGACATACGTTCGAAGTCGCATGTGTTGTCAATCATGATGTCTGTGATAGGGAGGGGGAATTCGTCTTTCGGACAAGCCTCATTCAGATTGCGAAAGTCGATGCAGATTCGGATCTTCCCATTCTTCTTGAGGACTGGAACTATGTTGGCGACCCAATCCGGATGTTGTTCCTCACGAATGAAGCCGCTGGCTATTAGTTTATTGACCTCGGCTTCGATTGCATCCATGACGCTTGGGTGGAAGCGTCGTTGTTGCTGCTTGACTGGCTTTGCATCTGGCCGTATGTTGAGCTTGTGAAGAGCAATATCGGGGTCTAACCCTGGCATGTCTTCATAACTCCATGCGAACACATCAATATATTCTCTGATAAGTTCCAGCAGTGATTCTCGCTCTTCGTCTGTTAAGCTTTTACTGACAAAGATTGGCTTTGGAGAGGATTCGCTACCGAGGTCGACCTGCATAACCTCATCTTCGGTAGGAGGTTCTCTCTGCTCGAACCGCTTTTCCTATTGTGCATTCAGCTGTTGGGCCCACGGTTCTAGTTCGAGGATTTCAGGAATGTCTTCGTCTTCTTCATAAGCGTCAGTGAATGCCATATTGGCTGACAGGACCTGTCTGAATATGTCTCCAATGCTGGTGTCTGAGTCGGAGGTTGGTGATTCGGTTGAATGTGACTGCCAATCACACTCTTCGTCCGAACTCTCAGGTGTCATCGTGGGAGTTACATACCCTAGTCCACATCGAGTTTTGCTATAGTAGTCCCGTGGCTTGCCAGCAGGGACTGGAAGCTTTAAAGGTAGTCGCCGTCCGGTGTCGTAGTTCAAGCCTGGTGTAGTCTCCAGATCATATCCCTGTTTTTGCATGAGATATTTGGCCTGGGGACTATAAAGATACAGAGGTAGTCTCCCGGTGTCTGACCCAAGATCGACTTTTTTTATGGTGAAGGGACGCGGATCGTCTTTTCGGCCGAAGATGATTGGGTGATCCCCTCTCTCGATTATGCGATAAGCGTCTTCTGCTGGAATAAGCTGGATTGTGGTGTGCACATTTGTCACCTGTGTGTGTAGGTGGGTGCCTATACCATGTTCCATAGCATACATTATACAAAGCTTATTAAGCTCGATGTAGTTCAAAGATAGCCCTTTATTGATGAAATAAGGTATCTTTTCTAGGGGGATTACATCATCTGCGAAAGGAACATCAGTGTGGGCAGCCACATACTTGGCTAGCTCCTGTTCCTCTTCCGCTACCCCCTGTATAAATGAAGACTGAGAGGACGACCTGGTCAACTTGATCTTCAGAGGTTCAACTGATGGAGCAGAACGTGGAGTTGTTGGCAGACTAGTAACCCCCAGCTTGGTACTCGATGCTGGGCGGGGAGTGGTTGGTTCGCTAGAAGTCCCAGGCCTTGCATCAGGGTGATGACTCTTCTTGGGAAGACGTATCGTCAATAGCTTGTCCGAGGGATTGAGCTTCTCCTTCTGCGGCTGACCGATTTTTGGCAGCCTGATTGTTAGTGGCCCCGTTGTAGGTCTCGACACTTGGCCCAACCTCGGCAGTCGGATTATCATCTGTTCTTCTTGTGCCGAGATACTGATCGCATCCTTACGCAAAGTGGCCGTAAGGGGTACGGACTTGCCTGGCTTGCGAGCCTGGAGGTGGATCGTCAGCGGTTCTTCTGATCCTGTGGCTGTCTCGGTACGAGCTTGTACATCTTCTTGACCAAGGTGTCTTATTGATTTTTCGTACAGGTAGGAGTCTGAGTAGTAAGATTCGACTCCTTTGAAGGGATCGATATCAGCAAATTCCGTCCTCATGAAGCCGTGTTTGTCAACATATTTGAAGCACTGGTGCAGCGTGGAAGGCACGATCATATAATCGTGTATCCACGGGCGCCCCAAGAGGATATTGTAAGAAGTGTCAGCATCTATAACGTAGCAGGTGACTTCTGATTGGAGATCGCCAATCTGACACTTCAGACGAATCTTCCCAATTGGGTAGCTCCTGCCCGAATTGAAACCGCTGATGGCGGTGCTTGTAGGCGTCAGGCGATGCATCGGAATACGAAGATGATGTAGCAGACCCTTCGGAATGATGCTTATGGACGACCCAGGATCAATGTGCATCCGGTCCACTTTTACGTCGCCGATGTATCCGGTGTAGTATAACGGGCGATCGTGCAGGTTGGTTTTGATGAGCATGTCCTGCGGAGAAAAGATGATATTGGGCATCGCTTCCGTACACGCACTGTCTTGGAGATCTGCAGGTTGATTTTCTCCGTGAGGTTGACTTGAGCCAAGTATGCGTCGGCATTTTGGAGTGCATCACTCAAGGCTGCGCGGACATCCTTCGAGAGCCTCAGGAGTTCACATAAGGACAATTTGGTCGGTGTATTGGCCAATTGCGCTAGTATATCGAAGTTGTAGGGCCTCTCCAGCCCCTGAGGTGTCTCTTTCCGGAGGGATTTGTCGAAGCGAGTCTCCTTCGGCCTAGGCTTGTCGGTCGTCGGAGGCTGAGGGGGCCCTGGAGTGTCAGTGGTAGCTGGAGGATGATCATCAGTCGAGTTCTCAGCCACAGGTTGGGATTGTGCTCCAGATCGAGCAACGACGGCCGTGACTTCTTCCACATCTGCCGAGATGGTACGGCAGTATCTGACTTTTCTACTTCTTTTCTTGTGAATGGGAGGCGGCGTAGACTGAGTCACCTTGTGGACCAGGTCCGAATGGACCCACATGATTTTTCCTCGTGATGTGGTGAGGGGTACTAGACCAGCAGCTTGATCACGAGCAGACGGAAGATTAGCAATTTTTATCATCGCCAGAGGGATGGGTATGACACCGTCTTGAGTCTCCGTTGGAGGGAAGCTGTCGAATTGTACGGACACCATGTTGGCTGCTACGGTTACCTCCTCAAAATCGATAGCCAGAGCGGTCGAATCGATGAGGTTTTGAATGTATCATTTCAGTTAGTAGCAGTCGTATATAGCATGGTAGATGTAGAGGTGGTAATGGCAGAACTTTAGATTCTCCAGATCTGCAGGCCGAGGCTCCCGTCTCGGCGGAGGAAGCTGAATTCTGTCTCCTTGTATGAGCATGTCCAAGATAGGCTTGACGTAGCCGTCTTCGAAAGAATAAGTGATTTGAGGCCATTGTTTGTCTGCTGGTTGTGACTCAGGCTTCTGGGCTGTATCGGCCACCATGGCTTGCTTGCCTCTGTTGTCCCGATTGTTGGAGGGGCTACTCCCATTGTCGTTGTTAGTGTTGGGATGCTTGCCCTTGTTCTCTCCCTCCGAAATGTGCAACCCCAGTTGGCGAGCCTTTCTCAACCGTTCTTCGGCACTTGTGGCACTGATGATAAATGCCTTCCAGTCCTTGAATTGACTTTCACCCATCCATAGACTAATTGTTGGGAGCAATCTCTTTTGGCAAATTTCAATCAAGGAATAATCCGGATTACCAGACGGTAGCTTCATTACGGTTTGATAAAACCGCTCAATATAATTCCTTGTCAGCTCTTTCTCTCCTTAGACGACGTCCATGAGGGTAGACATCGTGACGTCCTGTCCTACCTCGTAGAATCTCTCTAAGAACAAGCGCTTGAAGCCAGCGAAGGAGTGGATGCAGTTGTCTAGCAGGTTGCGGTACTAGTCGAAGGCGACTCCTTCCAATGCTCCAATGAATAATCGTGTGAGGATGGCGTCATCATGGGGCAGATGGTCGGTGGTGACCTCGAAGTAAGTGATGTACCGACTTGCTGAGGTCTTACTATTATATGGGTTGATATTGAACGGCTTATATCTTGGTAGGAATGGAACATCCCTCCATTCAGCAGGATATGGTTGCCGTATCCTGAGATCTTGAGAGTTTTCTCGGGCGTGGAACATGGCTCGGAGCTCCTGAACCTCTCTTCTTACTTTTCGGGCCTCGTCTGTCGCGGTAGGGGCCATTATTTTGGGAGGATTATTACCCGGGTTTGGTGCCGCTGAATTTGAATCTACATTGATTGTGGGACCCGCGCTTGTTTGGCCAGGTGTCACTCCCTGCAGAGTAGGAAGAGCTGCTTTGATCTCGTCTACAGACTTGACCAAGGCGTGCAGTATGGCCTCCAAAGTGTCGATGCGTTGGCGATCACTGGAACCACCTTGATTGCTGTCGTCATGAACACCGTCCTTACATGAGGAGTGATGAAAGGAACGGTGGAGGATGCGCCCTCCGAGTCATACCCATGCACCGAGAAGTCATCGGGGTAGGTGGGAATGTTCTCTTCGGGTTCGGACTCGGAGGTAACAATACCCCCAGCCTCAGAGCTTGCTTCGTCTTGAGAGTCATGGATGTCCTCGCGGACATCAGCGTCTGTTGTACCTGATGGGAGAGTTGTTTCCCCGGGCTCGTCTCCTTGAAACATCGGATTGTTATGGATGTTCGGAGGAGTGCTACCCCCAGTTCCCATGACCCCCAGCGATGTGGATGGTGAATCTCCCATTGCAGCAGATTTCGTCTTTGAACGGGTGTGTTGGAATACTCCGGTGGAGGATAACTGTTTAGACGACAGTTTCTTAGCTGTAGTGGTTGATATCTTGGGGCTGGAGATGCTTGTCTTCTTTCCTCTCCCCTCGGCGGGGACTTTCTGAGTGGAATTGCAGGAGACAACAGGAGGTACCTCGTCCTCTGAGCTCGGATGCTGTAGTCTTTGGAAGACTGACGGCCGGTCTTCCGTCACTGTCGTGTTGTTACAACAGCAGTTGACGATGATTTGGGTGCAGTGACGTCCAAGCGAGGACTCTTTGCACACCGAAGTCCCTTCTCTTTTCTTGCACTTATGGAGGATCGCCTCATGCAGGTCAGAGGAACCACTTTGTCCTTTTGCCGCCGGGGGCTGGACTCGAGCAGTTCTATAGAACTTTCCATCAGAGGCCCGTGTG
The DNA here is from genome assembly GCA_029216955.1 of Iris pallida. Lineage (NCBI taxonomy): Eukaryota > Viridiplantae > Streptophyta > Magnoliopsida > Asparagales > Iridaceae > Iris > Iris pallida. The sequence goes on along the minus strand of JANAVB010020199.1, from coordinate 2,782,052 downwards.
ATAGTCAACGGGACGCTCCGATAGTCAGAGGTTGGGGCAGCTGACTGGGCTTGATGAGCCCGCGCTGCCCTAGACTTCTTCTTTTTAGCACTTACGGGTGCGTAATAGGAAGAGTCTAAGTTAAATACCACAGAGTCTGGCTTATCATCCAGAGAGCCATCAGGGTCAGGATCGTTTGAGAGACGGTCGAAGACTGATCGAGAAGAGCGTGGAACGGACGCTATGTGGCTAGGATTGGAAACCGTGCTGGTTGTCTGCATGCGGTTGTCTTCTGCTGTCGGATGAGTTGTTCTTGTGCGATTGGGAGTCACGACCGTGCAGGCTGGCCGCATGTGGTTGGCAACTGTAGCCGCATGGGTTTTCTATAAGCGATTGACTTCAGTGACCGCATGAGTCTCATCCATGCGGTCGGCAACTGTAGCCGCATAAACTATGCAGCTGACAGATGTGGCCGCATGAGTTTTCTTCATGCGGCTGGCGGATGCAGCCGCATGAGCTTTCTTTCTGCGGCTAATACCCTTATGCGGCTTGGATCGCATAGAGTTTCTCTCTGCCCCTGCAAGTCCAGCATCATAGTGTTTTCTTCTGCCGGACTTGGGGACAGCAGAGTTGTCTACGGTCTGAAGTGGGGCCGCAGAAGGGTCCTTCTCACCGTCTTGAGCAACAGAGGGTATCCCATCGAGGGCTTGGAGAGGAGCAAATGATTTTGGCCTCCACTCTTTGCGAGCCTTCGTCGTGCGGGTGCGCTTCTGGACCGGGCCAGCGCTTCCTTCGGAGAGCATCTCTTCAAACGTCTGTTGGTCGAAGCGGACGACCATCTTTTGTTGCGTGGAGCCAAGTTTGGCTACATCCGACTGCGTCACCAACTCCTCAGCCGTGGAGAAGTTTGTCCCCAGCAGAGTCGCCATTGTGTTTGCTATGAAATATAAAAGAGCAGAACAATTATCAGAGGACTGGACTTTTACTTCACGTTACAAACTCGCTTGTACAAAGAAAGCCTAGGGACGAAAACCTAGGTACAACAGTCTAAGTACAATTATTTATTTTTGATTCTGGGGGGTGACGGTAGAGGCTCGGGAAAGCGACGGCAGCTCTGCCTTACTTCTTGGACGATCGGATGTAGTCTTGGCTTCTGTGACGAGATGCTTGGCGTTCACGAAGAAATGCCCTTCTTGCTCTCCTCGTGTTGCTCTTCTGGCTTCTCTCTCTCTGTGTATTTTCTCTCTGATTATTAGGGGGAAGCTCTCTGTGTGTCTTCACAAAGGAATGGCACCTTGCTATTTATTAGAGTGGGGGCATCATTAGGGTTTGGATAATTACCCATTCTCAAAGTGGCGGCAGCCTGATGATTAATCAATCTGGACCATTGGTCTTAAGCATGAAGGATCTGGGCCATTAATGTGGATAGTATTAAATTCTGTGAATGATTAATGCTGATTGCTTTAAATCTTCATGATTGGTCGTGTCAAGCTTGGATCTCTTACCACGTGTCCCATTAGCTTGATCATGAATGATATGACCTGATCTCATTAATTATGAGGATAATGTTAAATATGGTTATTGGGATATGGTAAATCTCTGATTGATTTAATACCACGCATCCCATAATCACCCTGCTACCAGCTGTCAAGTCATGGGGGCAATTGAATCTCTGCCACGTGTCTTAATGGTGGACCCTGCCAGAGCCGCATGATATCCATGAACCGCATAAGACGGCGTCTCAGCGAGCCGCATAGGTATAGTACTTGCGAGCCGCATGGGATGGTTTCGTGGTGAGCCGCATGAGGATGATTCCTGCCAGCCGCATGAAGCTGTTCTTCGATTGAGCCACATAGGAGTCTACCACGTGGCAATTTCGGATCGTATCAGAGATTTTCTTCTATTCCCGAAGAGTCTGTCATTATGACAGGACCATCATGGCACTTTATGTCAGAGCCGTCAGCTGTCAAATCATGGCAGAGCATTAAATAAGGCCATTACTCGATGGCCAGCTGTGTGAAGGGATCCCATGGGGACACGTGGTGTTGATCGAGCCGCATATCTCCGTTGGTCGTTTGTGAGTCGTATGTACTTCCGAGCCGCATGAGGCTGGGAGACTCTTTGAACCGCATGGGACTGTCCCTATGTAAGCCGCATAGATTCTCCTGCCCCGAGCCGCATGAGAGTGAGAGTCTCTCTGAACCGCATGGGACTGGCCCTGTATGAGCCGCATGGGGTTCTCCTGCTCCGAGCCGCATAGACCATCATTCTGATATTTTCCATGCTTCTACAATATACAATTATTGATGGAGAAGCATAATCATGGGGATGTCACTCTGACTGAGGACTCGGGTCAGTTCAAGGCTGGCGACGTTCTTCAAAGTTATCTTCGACAGGGTTACAGACCTATGTCTCCAGAAGCCCAGTTGGCAGGCTTTCTATTTTTATGGCTACGACGCTTTGTAGTTCCGGGGGATAGTACAGTTGACAGGTTTCATCGGGGTGTCCCGTTCGCTGCGACATGTCTTGTATTTGGATACAAGATGGATCTACTTTCAGCCATGACCTGTCGCCTGAATGCAGGATTGCGTTCTTTTGTGGACACTATGCTGAAAGAAAATGATAATCGGTCAGATTTTCCCCGTACAGAAATGCCATTCACTTATTTGTTTGGATGGTTATTACTACATCATCCCTGCTTGATGGACCCGAATATGGGACATCCTGATGGAGATTTCATTGGGCGTTTTAGTAATGCTCACTGGAAATATACTGCTCTTACGGAATGCCGACCTGCCCTGAACCGTGGATCAGGATGGTTCTTTCAGTGTGTTGGGCCTCCCACAGGGTATGATGCCATGCCTCTACAGATGATGGATTTATCCGAAGAAACACTCCGTTTAAGTCCAAACATCTTTTCCTGGCTTAAAATAATTCGACCGTCCCACTTGGTTTATAGATTTGAGGAAGAATGCTATTTGGAGCCGTATTTGTCGAGTCGATTTGCACGGCAATTCGGGTATGATCAACTTCATGTAGGAAATACGACTACTTGCCTCCAAGCTATAGGCTATCTCATTGATGGGGCTAGAGCTTGGAATTATTACAATGCTCGGGGCATAAAGGCTATTTTTTCTATGCCTTACAAACTTCCCCAAGGTCCGCGTATGCTATATTCATATGCAAACTTCTACACATCAGCGAACACATTTGCTGAAAACTTCCATCCTTCACATAGCTTTGCAACTGAAAGAAGAATTAAACAAGGAAAACGCACTCTTCAGTCTTTCCGAGACGTAGAAGACAGGGACCCCGCTGATGTACCTCTGGAAGCATCGATTTTAATAAATTTTGCTGACCAGGTTTAAGATCCTTTAGATATATCTCTGAAGATGCAGAAAGACAAATCCGCTGTCAAAGGTCTGAAGAAGAGAAAGACTAAGGAAATGATAGTCTCTCCTCAACAGGATAATCTTCCTAATTATCCAAGGGCTCCGGAGAAGAAGAAAAGAATATCACTGGTTATCAATGAACCAGTGATCACGAGAACGACTCGTTCTCAATCAAAACAGTTACTTCTCAGTTCTTCCTCTGGAGAGAAGGACATTACTCCATCTTCTATTCAGAAACAAGGGAAGATTGCAGAAGGAGGAACTTCTGTTTCCTTGATTGATCCAGAAGGTATCGTACCGAAGCTGTTGCAGGGCCAAGTGCACCGATAATCAAAGAAGTTAGAAGAAGATTGGACATTGTTGAAGAGGAACCATCTCAAGAAGGTACTATCAAAGTTATGAAATATTCTCTTATATTAACTTTTACCAGATATATATATATATATATATATATATATATATATATATATATATATATATATATATATATATATATATATATATATATATATATATATATATGAATCGCTTTTCTTTGATTATTTAAATAGATGTCCATCCTTCTCCTACCATCGTGACAGTAAATGTTCTTGCCAATGTACTTGCTGCAGCAGGGATAACAGTTTCCTCTCCAACTCCTATGAGTCCAAAAGCTTCCTCTCCAAGACAAGATCTACCTCCACAAGATACTTCTCAAGCTCAAATATCTACTCATTCAGGAGAAGCCGTGATTGATGCATTGAATGGTTGTGATTTTGATGTGAAACTTATGATGAAGATTGGGACAACATTGCTAAAGAAAAATAAACTTTAGAGAATGTATCACCATCACAAGAAATCCTAATTGATAAAAATCCTTCGTCTGTTGAAGACAAGGAGGAGGTGGTTCATGATAAGGGACCTGTCAATCTTCCTGGAGTTAATGAATCCGCAACCACTGAGTCACTCGAAGTACCTAAGGTGGCAACTGAAATGAATGAAACTCCAGTAACTATACCACCTCCGACCGAATTAGGAGCAGGGAGTAGTCAGGCCGCCATGTCTACAGAGACTCTGTCCAAACTTCAGTTTGAGACAGCTAAGATGATTGAGACTCCTCATGATGTATTCAGCCCAAGTAAGTTTTCCTACTATGAATGATTTGTTATTGCATCTTTAGCATTATGAGTCATAACATATGTAATTTGAAGCAGCACCCACGAGGACTATAGCCGGGGAAGGAAGCTCTTCTCATATTAGTGCTCCAGATGAAATACCCCTCATGCTAAAGCTGTAAAGACTTTTTCAAACATAGTAGCCACTCCAGGAGCCCTGGCGGCTAAAAAATTTGTAGTGACCTCTTTCAAAAGAGTCTTCTTTAAGTCTCTGGAGCCTCTAGTTCATAGAGTTATGGAGAGAGAAGATGTCCCTTTCAGTACCGTTAGAACTTCCACCACATTCTTGATTGAAGGCATTCGTAGTCAAGGAGATGAAGCTCAAGCTTCATTTTTGGAACATATTTTGGATGAACTAGAGGGTTCAATTAAGGCTTACAAGGAGCTGAAATGAGGAGATATCGAGCCGCTAGTAAACACGAAATATGAAACCATGGCTCAAGAAACAGAGATTAGTAAAGCTGATTTTGAGACATTCCTGCTGACTTCCACTAGACAGTCCTCTGAGCTAGATGTTCAAATCTCGGACATAACTGTTATTGCTAAGAGTCACAAGACTAAGGTTATAGAAAAAGAGAAAAAAGGCTGCTGGTTTAAAAGTCGAAATTGCTCGACTTCAGGCAGAACTCCAAAATACTGAGCAGAACATAAAACAAGAAAATCAATTGTACCAATCTGTTGTTGATCAGTGGATATTTTGAAGGATCGAAAGAAGAAATTCTAACGCCTTCAGAATGAAGAGCTAAAATGTCGGACTGCTGCTCTATAACCTTTCGATCCTGAATCAGGACGAATTGAAGCTAGGCAGAGAGTGCTAGATTCTCGTGATGGAAGAATTCAAGTTCAGAAGAAACAAATTGCAGAACTTATCATCTATCCTTTAGAGTGAAAAATGGGCAAATGCTGTTGTTTCCTTTTTTTTCCAACGTACTCTTTTTCTTCTTTTGCAGAAAAGAAGTAGTAAAATTTTTTATGTGGTTCCATTACTTGTTGCATATCTTGTTATAGATATAAGTAATAGAATAGAAAATATATTCAGAGGTACTGGACGTGATATATTTCAAGATTTTGGAAAATAACAATATTTATTATATCTGCTCAGAGGTAATATGGACGTGGCAGAATATAAAATTTAGCAATACTGTTATTTCAATGGACAACTTTATCAGGGGTAACAAGGACATAATAAGTTGCTGATATAAATAATCAAAATTCAGAGGTGTAAAGGACGTGAATTCAAATTATTCAAACAAGAGACAATAAATGTCCAATGAATGATAAATCAAAGAAAGTGAATGAACTGATTGTCACTTTTAATTTTCAAAGAAAAGATGCCGGTCTTAGATCTTGAATGTGATCTTCTTTGAGACGACTTTTGATAGCAATATCGTCAACATAGCATTCGACAGTCTTTCACAAATGATCTCGAAAGATAGTACTCATAGCCCACTGGTAAGTTGTACCTGCGTTCTTAAGACCAAACGGCAAGACCGTATAACAGTACACACCCCGAGGAGTACGAAACGAAGTATGTTTCTCATCTCCAGGATTCATCCGGATTTGATTATATCCAGAAAACCCATCCATGAAAGAAATTCGTTCGAATCCACATGTATTGTCGATCATAACACCAGTAATTGGGAGAGGGAATTCGTCTTTAGGGCAAGCATCATTGAGATCCCGAATGCCTATACAAACTCGAACCTTTTCGGTCTTCTTCAGGACTGGGACGACGTTAGCTACCCAGTCAGGATGCTGTTCTTCTCTGATAAAACCGCAAGCTACAAGATTTTTGACTTCATCATCAATTGCATATATCATTTCAGGCTTGAATCATCGTTGTTGTTGTTTGACCGGCTTGGCATTCGACAAAATATTGAGCTTGTGAGTCACAATTTGAGGATCTAATTCCAACATATCTTCGTAACTCCAGGCGAAGACGTCAATGTATTCACAAATAAGGTGAATTAATTTTTGTTTATTATCCTCTAGGAGATTCTTGCTAAAGAAGATTGGTCGTGATACCCCTCCACTCCAATATCGATTTGGACAAGTTGATCTTCAGTAGGTGGTTCTCGTTGTTCAAAACGAAGTTCCCACTGATTGTCCATCTTTTGCGCCCAAGGGTCCATTTTAGTAACTTCTTCAATGTCACTTTCGTCATCTTCTAAGAAATTAGCGGACACCATGTTAGAAGCTACTGTTATCCGATGAATATGACCAATGCTGGTATCAGAATCCCATGAGATAGAATCAGAAGAGTTTGAACGTTCTTCTTCATCAGATTCAGAAGATTCTGGAGTTGGAAGCGGTGACGTATAACCTAGGACTCGTTTTGTTTTACCATGGTATTGTTGTGATTTTTCTTTTGGAACAACAATACGAAGAGGGGTTCGCCTTCCTTTACCATTGTTGAGACCTGTTCTGAAATCATAGCCCATTTTACGGATGATGGCTTTGGATTGTGGACTATAGCATCGTAATTGTAGCCTTCCTATATCATCTCTATTATCATTATAGGGCATGATTTTTGGTTCTTCTCTTTTGTTGAAGAATATAGGCTTTTCATCTTTCTTTCGAGACGGTACTAAGAAGTACGACTCTTGTATTGAATCCAGTGATACCATGATTCGTCGAGATGATACGACTTCTATTGTAAGTGGTTTAAAGCTATCTAGCATATCCAGATAATACTGAGCATAGTAAAAGATATCAGTATACTGCAAAGGAGATGCTTTATTGGTTTTTACACCATCATTTACAATAGGGACTTTAGCCTTAGCAGGCTTAGTCAGATTGATGACAAGAGGGGAAGAAGAAGAATGAGAAGGAGGAGGGAGCTTCTTACGACGAAGGTCGATTACAAGTGGCTCAGAAGAGGTGAGCTCCCTTTGTTCCTGACTATCACCTTTAGGTCGCTTCTCATGGGAAGGTAGATAGATAGTCAGTGGTTGGAAAGTCTGAGGACAGGAGGTACGTCCTTTGACTGAAATTACCAGAGTATCATTAGGTATATTCTTCTGTTCTTCATCTGTGTCCATTGCTAGTACCACCTTCATGAATTCCTTCTTGTACATACGAGAATCGTTGCAGTATGCTTCAACTCCTTTGAAAGGATTCATATCTGCAACCTCTTTTTGGACTTCTCCATTACCATCCATATATTTGAAACATTGGTAGAGCGTAGAGGGTACAATATTGTGTTCATGGAGGAATGGCCTTCCCAATAAAGCATTGTATGAGCCATGATTGTCAATAACATAGAAAGTTACTTTTGTACGAAGATTGCCAATTTGAAGTTTTAGACGTATCTTTCCCAAAGGTTCACTTCTTCCTTGATTGAATCCCAGGATGGTAGTGATAGTTGTAGAAAGATTATGTACTGGAATTTTCAAGGCATCCAGTAAAGACTTTGGCATGATGCTAAGTGCAGACCCGGGATCAATTAGAATACGGTCGACTTTCATGGTGTCCACATATCCCGTAAAATAGAGAGGACGATCATGACGATTGTCTTCTAACAACATTTTATCTTGTGTAAAAGTGATATTGGGCATTAATTCAAATACACTATGACAATGTGCACATCTGACTGGCTCCTTTTCGGGCTTCTTGAGAAGAGTCAAACAAGTGTCAGCCTGCATCAAGGCTTCACTTAACGTCTCACGAGTTTCTTTTGAGAGACGTAAAAGTTCAAAGATTGACAATCTCGCTGGAGTATTGGCAAATTGATCCATTATGTCAAAATTGTAAGGCTTTTCAAGTCCAAGAGATAATGACTTTTTCAATACTTTATCAAAGCGAACAGGTTGCTTTCCCTTGTCTGCTGATGTTGGTTTAGGAGGAGATGGTTCGACCACTGGCAATAATGTAGACGGTGTATCTTTAGTAGGAGAAGATGATGGAGGAAGAGCATCCGGGGATGGATCAGGTTTCTCTTGATTTTTGAAATACTCCCGAAGATAGGGTTTTCCAGATCTAGTGCCCATTAGAATTTCTTCTTCTGTTAATGGTTCAAAGGTTACCATATTGCAGTTCTTAGATTTAGACTTGGAATGCTTCTTTTGCTTAGAAGAGGAAGGTATTTCAAATTCTGCCACCAGATCTGGATGAATCCATATAATCTCTCCTCTGTCAGTTGATATTGGAACGAGACCTTCATTTTGAGGAGGCGGGATATTCATAATTTCCAGAGTAGTTCTTGGAATGGGGACAGCACCGTCATGTATGAGTTGTGGTAGAAAATCACCGAATTGGAGAGAAACCACATTAGCAATCACCGTTTTCTCGTCCTGCTGTAGAGTAATTACTCCAGAGTTGACCAACTCCTAGATTTTGCCCTTGAGCACATAACATGCTCTGGTTGGATGCCCTATGAATCTGTGATAAACACAGTATTTAGGGTGATTAGTTTTACCAACTTCTTCTGGTCGCTTAGCCTCTGAAAGTTGAAGCTTATTGCTTTTGATCAAGCAATCGAAGATGCTTAAAGTATCATCTTCATCGAAAGAATACTCTTCTTTTGGACGAGTTGACTTTTGCAATGGTGCTGATGGGGTAGATGCCGTCTGAGTAACTTTGACAGCCAAAAAATCTTTGCCTTTGAGATTAATGGCCAGTATTTCTTTACTCTTGCTGTTATTCTGGCGATTACTACCCCCGGGTGTAGAATGTTCATCTTGGTTAGGATGAGTCATCTGGACTCCTAACTGCTTGAACTTTTCGGTACTCATTTCTGCGGTCTTTGTATTAACAATAAAAGAAGGCCAATCCTGGAATTGTGTAGATTTCGTCCACATACTGATAATAAGCAACAAGTTTGATTTGTAAGTGTCTATTGTTACAGCAGATGGAGTACCTAAAGGTATTTTGAGTGCCTCTCGACAGAATCTTTCAATGAAACTCTCTGTGGATTCATTGTGCCTCTGTTTAATTTTAATGAAGGCAGACATTGTCATGTCATTGACTCCCTCATAAATCATTCTAAGAACATTTGCTTGAAACCAGCAAAAGAAGTGATACAGCTATCAGGTAGGCTACAATACCAGTCATATGCTGCACCGACTAAACAACCGACGAATACCCTGGTAAGGAGAGCATCAATTGGCTGTAATTGATCAGTCATCACCTCAAAATGATTGATGTACTGACTTGGAGAAGTCCTACCATCAAACATCATAATGGTTGGGAGTTTATATTTAGGAGGAAATGGAACCTCCTTCCACTCTGTAGGATATGGTTGCTTTATGCCTAATCTTTATAGGCCATCCTTTTGCTTGAAGGCCTCAAACTGAGTGCGCAGAAGTTTTACATCCTCATTTGCATCCCCTGATGTTTGGGAATTGGTAGGCTGGTTAGAAGTGTTGGGAGGAGGAACAGCGTGGTAATTACCACCCCCAGCACCAGACTGACTTGGATCAGCTTGAGTTGGTACAGAAGCAACCTGAGAGGCTGGTACCCCCAGACTAACAGGTACAGAAGATGCTATAAGCTCCGAATTTGTAGCAGAGTTTATAATCGGAGGCACTGTATGTTGAGCCACCATTATGGTGTGCATGCTTGCAACTATTTCTGCCATGGTTTTTATTTTGTCATCTAATGCAACAATTCGTTGCTCTTGGCTGGTTGACGTAGAGGCATCTTGATCTTCCGTAATAGTATATGCCGTCACTTCTCTTGCTGCTATTGATGAGATAGTTTATTCAAAACTTTCACTATCTGCATCAAACTCCGAAAGAGATTCCTCTGCCAAATGAGTGATAGGGAGATCTTCTTGATTAAAGACACCTTGGATCAAATGACGATTTCTCGATCTAGTGTATTAAAAGACACCTTCATTGGACGCATGGATCCGGTCTAAGTATTGTTGACTGGGATTACGGGATGCATTACGTCTTAGACGTTTCCCACCCCCAGTGCCTTGAGAAGTCATGTTAACAGAAACATATAATAGTTCATCTTCGTCTTCTATTATATGTTCAGGAGTTGAAGCATAGTTCAGACGATCGAAGACAGATCGTCGAGCAGATTGGCAACAATAGTTGATGACAACTTCATGTAGGCAGTGGCAATTTGAAGCACGATTTGGAGGTGAGGAAAACATTCCCGTATTCTTCTGCCTTTGTGTAAGACGTTGCCGGAGATCAGTTACAACCACAGGACGAGAAGAAGTTAGAGAAACATATTCTTTAATGATATTATAGACATGTCTCCTATTCTTCAGGTGTTTAGTTCCTTGAGTGTACAAAGATCACTACCAAAATAAGTTATATAAGCGACATATTTGGTGACTCCAAGATAGAACATCGCTAATTTTTGGAGGTTTAGCGACGTTTAACTAAGACGTCGCTGTTTGTCGCCAACAACGACAAACAGCGACGTCTAGCGACTGTAATTTGTTAACTGGGAACCTGCGTCGCAAGTTTGTCGGTACACGTCGTTGATGTAGCGACGTGTAGCGACGTACTTTAAGCGACGTCGCCGTTTATTAAATATCAGCGACGTTTAGCGACGTCCATTTCGGACGTCGCTAAATGTTTCATATAGGCTGCGATGGTTTCAATTTCGATCATTCACAAATCCTCCCCCCCAATTTTTTGCGCGCACGCTCCTCCGGCGATTTCCCTCCTCCGGCCTCCTCCTCCGCGGTGCTCCTCCGGCGATCTCCCTCCTCCGACCTCCTCCTCCTCCTCAGGTAGCTCCCCCACCTCTCTTTCTCTCTCTCTCTCACACACACACACACTCTCCCCTGTCCCCGCTTCCCAGTTCCCTCCTCCTCTTGGATTGGAATTCCAATTTAGGGTTCGAGCCCTATTTACTGATACTGGAAAAAATGTTAATATATCCAATTTAGGGTTTGAGCCCTATTTACTGATATTGGGAAAAATTTAGGGTTCTCATGATAACTTCTATGAAAAATGTTCTTTAAAAGAGCGTTTTGTGTATTTCATGATAATTTTCAGAACTTCTTTACTTTGGGAGCAAATTTAACGAAACTCAATGCTATATATATGCAATTTTCTGATCTCAGAATGACCCAACACATATTTCGTTGGGGATTGATGTATTGTTGGTGATTGATGTCTTGTCTCATAATTAGCTTGTTATGAACAGGTTCACAGGAACAGACAAATACTGGTTGGTTGGTTTCAGAACAGTGGAGTTAATGTTGTAAATTTATGTATGATATCCATCCACATTTGCTAGTGTAGTATGTGTGACCACAACCCACAAGGAGTAGCTCCTTCTTTTTCTCTCCCCCCACCAAGCATCCCCTACTCATATCACATGCGCACCAACCTGGCATTTTTCCCATGTCTTGGTCTCTAATGCCATCAAGTTCTCATCATTTCCTAGTGGCAAGAAAGAAAGGAAGAAAGAAAGAAAGCATGGACTGTGTTGCCCAACTTTCTTTTTCTTCCTCTTGGGTGATTCTACTTTTCTTTGGTTTTTAGGAGGGGCACTCAGGTGCTTTGCACACTCAGAGGTAGGATAAACTCAGTACAAATTAGGGACTGTCATGTTCAGGCAGTTGGTACCAGTGTTTAAGACTAGTTTGATTTGTATAATTTATGTTAAAGGGAGATAGATAGGTCCTGTATGAGAGACTGGATACCTAGGTATGATGGCTTGGCTAGTTCATGTTACCCAAAGGAAATTTGTCTATTGATATGGACTTAGATAAATTCCTATTGGGAAATGATATTGGAATAAGGATTAACCTGAGAATAGGCTTAACTGAACAGTGATATCAGTTAGCAATTGTTTTATGAGTTTAAATGTCAGGCATTTTAGAAAAATGGTGAGATACACCAAGTCAGACACTGTCCCTACAGCCATTCGACTGGCGAGGTAGAAATCTATGTACAAAATTTGCTATAAGGACTTTGCATTAATCTACGGTACGACATCGTGATCAGGACATAGTCCCTGCAGCCATTCGACTGGCGAGGCAAAAACTATGTAGCCGTAGATAAAGTTGACTGTCCTCCGACCCCCATCCCTTGGCAATGATGATACGACAACCTATCACTACATCTTTTAGTAGTAGATAATGTCTTAGTATTACATTTTGTGTGTTCGTCTTATTGATTCTGTTACATCCTTCAGATACTATATTCGATAAGAACATATACTACACCATATGTACAGAACATAGATGATTCACACTAATGTATGCTAGAATAAATTTTGGGTTGTGTTCTGAGCCATCCGTTCTCACACTTGACAAAAAATTGAATATAACCTTTTTATCTGCCATTCGACTGGCGAGACAGAAATCTATGTACGACATTTGCTATAAGGAATTTGTATTAATCTATGGTACGACATCGTGATCAGGACATAGTTCCTGCAGCCATTCGACTGGCGAGGCAAAAACTATGTAGCCGTAGATAAAGTTGACTGTCCTCCGACCCCCATCACTCGTCAATGATGATACGACAACCTATCACTACATCTTTTAGTAGTAGATAATGTCTTAATATTATATTTTATGTGTTCATCTTATTGATTCTGTTACATCCTTCAGATACTATATTCGATAAGAACATATACTACACCATATGTACAGAATATAGATGATTCACACTAATGTATGCTAGAATGAACTTTGGGTTGTGTTCTGAGCCATCCGTTCTCATACTTGGCAATTATGCATGTGAAATATATCGTTGAAGAACATAAAACTTATGGTCGTACAATCGTCACTTTCGTGCGTCAGTTCATGTCGGTCTTCACTTTCTCCAGTAATTATCTTAAAATAGATATGAATTACTATCTGCGGAACCGTTTGTGGATGTACAATCGTCATCCTGATAAATTATTATCTGTGTCAATCTTTGCAAAATTATCTTAAAATGGATATGAATTACTATTTGCGGAACCATTTGTGGATGTACAATCGTCATCCTGATGACATATGCGGTGTACGGAATGAATTTATACAGGGTGTGCAACAGTTCCTGCAGTTTGCCAAGGTGTTCCCTCAGTACATGGACCGTACAAGAATTAAGTGTCCATGTGTGAGATGTCGCAACTTGAAATATCATTCGGAAGTGGATGTGACATATCATTTGTATTCGAGGGATTTTATGCCAAATTATTATCAGTGGACCACACACGGAGAACTTGTGCCTTTAGCCTCCGAGCCGGAGCCTTATGTGGAGCCTTATGTAGATGTCCACGAGCATACTGATTACGACCAAGGGTGGACGGACATGGTTTTCGATGCTGAGGGGCCTAGTTTCGATCCGAACAATCAATATGCTGCTGAGGAGGCACCGAATGCCGATGCTGCAAAGTTTATGGAGTTGCTGGAGAATGCAAGGACTCCTTTATATCCTGGTTGTGATGACCATTCACCGTTGGAGGTGATTACAAGATTGTTGAGCATAAAATCAGATTTTAACATGTCTCAAGAATGCTACAACCGAATCCTGGAGTTAATTAAAGATATATTGCCGAAGGGTGGCGAGTTACCTAAAGACTTCTACCGATCCAAGAGAATAGTGAGATCACTCTGGATGGAGTATGAAAAAAATGATGCATGTCGCAACGGATGCATGTTGTACTATAAGGACAACAAGGATGAAGACGCCTGCAAATTTTGTGGTGCCGATCGCTTCAAGGCAACTAGTACAACCAGGACTTCTGGTGCACACAAACCAACAGATTCGATGCACTATTTGCCTTTGACGCCGCGGTTGCAGAGGTTGTTTATGGCAAAGGAGACAGCTGATAATATGAGTTGGCACAAGCAGAAACAAATAGATGGAGTACTGGATCATTCATCCGACGGGGAAGCATGGAAGCACTTTGATCGAGTGTATCCCGATTTTGCTTCGGAGCCGCGTAATGTCAGATTGGGGCTTTCTTCCGACGGTTTTACCCTATTTGGACTTTCGGGCTCACAATATTATTGTTGGCCTGTGATTGTTAGTCCATACAACTTGCCACCTTGGATGTGTATGAAAACTCCTTACATGTTCCTAACTTTTATTATTCCAGGTCCGAAGAACCCGAAGAGGAACATCGATGTGTACTTACAGCCCTTGGTAGATGAGCTGAATAAGTTATGGGAAGTAGGTGCAACCACATATGATGTTTCCAGAAAGCAGAACTTTCAGATGAGGGCCGCACTAATGTGGACCATCAATGATTTCCCGGCCTATAGAATATTATCGGGTTGGAGCACCCATGGTCGTTTTACATGTCCGTATTGCATGGATCGCACTAAGGCTTTTCGTTTGAAACACGGAGGAAAACCGTGCTTCTTTGATTTTCATCGACAGTTCCTGCCAAAGGATCATTCGTACCGGAGGAACATGAATGCTTTTCGTGCTGGCATGGTAGAGAAGTCCAGTCCACCGCCACGGTGGTCTGGGGACACGATATGGAAATAAGTTAAAAAATTGTCAAGTGCTATTGAAGAGCCTACAGCGGGGTACAAGTGTGATAGATTTGGTACAGATTGGCCATTGGCATAGGGTTCTTGCGTTTTGCCAAAGTTGACATTGCTTGACGCCTATTGAGATAAGCGCATAAATCTGAAAATTCTGCTCTTGGTGTCTCTGTTTGTGATACCTTCAATTTTCCTTGCTTGGATCTTAAAATTTGCAAGGTAGGAAGATCTTGACCTGACCCCATAAGGGTAGGTAAGATACCTCTTTGATCAATATTCTTTCCGGTATCAGAGATTCGAGGACCTCTATTTACAGGAATAGAATCTGATACATCTTCCTCTGAGTCATAGACCAGGGAAGTTTAAAGAAAGACCAAAGGGTGCTTTCCTTTGTTTTGAACAGGGTTAGCTAAGAAGCGTTTCCCTTTGTTCTGTTGTGTGATCATTTTAGGCACAGATTGTGCCAATTGAGAAAATGCCATAGGACTTTTTCCTTTGTTCTGTCTAGTGTTGGCACTAGGACATGTTCAGAACTTGAGAATTGGAGGAGGGAATAGCCAAAATACTAGTTCCCTTGAGTTACGTCGAAGTAGCAGATTGCTTGTGTTGCGCCATAGTCCTATGGACTACTAGTGGCGCCTTGGCAGCAACATTAGTAGACTGTGCCTCGACAGTAGCTTGGATTGACTGCGCCTTGGCAGCAAAGATAATAGTAGGCTGCGCATGGGCAGCAGAGTGAACAGATTGCGTCCTAGCAACAGAGACAGGCTGTACTGGAGCCACTGAGGCGGATTGCGCCTTGGTCATTGAGCACTCAAGTTGCGCCTGGGCAACAGCGACTGTGGGAGATTTAGGAGTCCACACAGTCCTGTTCTTGGCAATAGCCACCGTGCGCTTGTTGCTCTTGGCGTTGATCATATTCTCGTAGGTGTCTGGTTGACTTGAACAACTTGATTCTTATGCGTCTTGCCGATCGACGCAATGTCACATTGAGTTGTCACTTTCTCGTCGGAGGAGAAAGTCGTCCCCAGCAGAGTCGCCATTTTGTTTGCAAAAAACAAAATAAAAATTTCTTTTTATTCCAAACTTGTAAAAGAGTACAAAGTACAATAAATTCTGGGAAAGTACAACTTTAGGAATCTGATCAGAAGACGATCACTTTATCCCTTGGACTATGTGAACTTGAAGACTATAGCCTCTGGAGAATGCAACAGCAATTTTTTTGCTAGAGTTCTTGATCCCTGTCTATGATGATTGGAAACTCTATTTATAGAGTTCAGGAAATAACTGTTTTAGCAGTTATGCTAAAGTGCGCGAGACTGGATTACGCTATACTGGGTTGCGCAAACCTTCTGTTGTGCCAACTTTCATTCAGTTGTCAATCATGTACTAACTGTATTCAGACGTGTAGCATCATATGATTGAGATGTATGTGGTTATGTACAGGATAGTAGACACGTCTTGAGAGATTAGTGGCATGTGCGCCACGTCATCCTACTTTAGAATATAAGTTGTCTCAACTTTATCAGGTTACGCGAGCTTCAGTCGATAATCCAACTGCGCTTAATTTGAGCTGCGCCTACACACGTGGCAGCTTCTGATAAAATGTCGTTCAGGTTGCGCTCAGGCACAACTAAGGATTTTGTTTAGATTGCGCCTGGGCGCAACTCACGAAGTATACATGATAGCTGTCCACCAACTTCTCTTGAGCGGCACAATTCACGGGATTCTAAGAGATTTTCCTCGTTCACTGTTGTGTCAGCCGTCAGTATTTGTCAGGTAATGATGACCATTAAGTGTCATATGCCACGTAGATTTTGGCCCAAAAAAAACTGGGCGTAGTCTGATATTGGGCGCAATCTGATCAGTGGCACAGTATGTTCTCTGAGCTTCATGTCAGTGGCACAACTTGATTTTTGGGGTACAACTTGATTACTGATCAGTATATTGAAGGCGCAACTTGATTTTTAGGCTCTACAACCGTGACAGCCCGCGTGTTCGAATGATGTTCTTAAATTGCATTTTCATACTAGTTGGTTATGTTAGATTCATCCACTTTTTAGTCATATTTATTTTATATATATATCATCACTGTTGTACTCATGGCTTGTATATTATGTACCTTGTTGCATTACGCTGAGGACCTGGTTTCCTTCCAGGTTAGCCGTATGGTCTACAGAGGTCTCTGTCGGATTGTGGATGAGTTTCTATTATATTTTCATGTATGTACTTTCTGCAGGTATTCACTCTTTCATAGTTTATATGTCTTATTTTTTGTTGTTTGTATCTGCTTAGTAGTATAGTATTTATAGACTCATATTATTCTTTTCTAGTCTATTCGGGCATATGATTATTAGGTTGCAAACTGGTTCTCATATTTTTTATTCTTTATGTTCATGTTCCTGTAGATGAGATTAGTTTACTTGAGGTTAATTTGGACCTCATTTACTGTTGAGTATTTTATAGCTTAAGTGCTACCCTAATGGTTCCATTAAATTGGGATAGCCATTAGAGTGGTACTCGCTGGCCATCGCCAGGTGGCCCGGTTTCGTATTTTTGGAACCGGGGTGTGACATGATTTTTATGGTGGCCCATGCAGGTCCGATTTATCGTTTCGATTACGTTATTATACTGAGCGAGCCTACAGTTATGATTAAGAATGAATATGATCTTAATCCACAGCTGATTTGAAATTTTCCTTTGCATTTGATTATCTTTTTTGAACTTTATAATTGTATTCGTTCATTCTCCCTTGATATCGCTATTTCTTGTCTCCTCCTACTACTTCAAAGAGGCAGAAATTCGTGGGTGATGATTAACTCCAGATGCATATCCTTGTCAAGATGAAAAAGGAATACTTGATTGAATATTTTTTAGGACAATAGTTATCCATAGTAAGAAGGGTAGACTACATAGTTTTCCAGATGCTGAGCCAGAAAGAACTAACAGTATACGGTTTAGTGTAAGAATTGAACCTAGTAACATGAGCCTAGAATTAGATAAAATCTACCCACTGCCTGAGTAGAAGTGATTTAGAAGTATTGGTGGCTAGAAGGATTTATTGAATGATAGAAGTTCAAGTACTTCAGGGTGGTATGAAAAAATGAGTCAAGGACTTAAGAATGTGAAAACTTGAGGTTCTAACCTTGGAAAAGGGTATATGATATTAGGATTTCAAGTAAA
Source organism: Iris pallida (assembly GCA_029216955.1). Classification (NCBI taxonomy): domain Eukaryota; kingdom Viridiplantae; phylum Streptophyta; class Magnoliopsida; order Asparagales; family Iridaceae; genus Iris; species Iris pallida. Next base: position 2,763,942 of record JANAVB010020199.1, on the reverse strand, counting down.
CTCATATTTGGATGGTACCAATTGTTTGCAAAAAATAAAATAAAAATTTATTTTTATTCCAAACTTGTAAAAGAGTACAAAGTACAACAAATTTTGGAAAAGTACAACTTTAGGAATCTGATCAGAAGACGATTACTTTATCCCTTGGACTATGTGAACTTGAAGACTGTAGCCTGTGGAGAATGCAGCAGCAATTTTTTTGCTAGAGTTCTTGATCCCTGTCTATGATGATTGGAAACTCTATTTATAGAGTTCAGGAAATAACTGTTTTAGTAGTTATTCTGATGTGCGCGAGGCTGGATTATGCCATACTGGGTTGCGCCAACCTTCTGTTGCGCCAACTTTCATTCAGTTGTCAATCGTGTACTAACTATATTTAGACGCGTGGCATCATATGAGTGAGATGCGCGTGGTCATGTACAGGATAGTAGACACGTCTTGAGAGATTAGTGGCATGTGCGCCACGTCATCCTGCTTTAGAATGTAAGTTGTCTCAACTTTATCAGGTTGCACAAGCTTCAGTCGACAAGTCCAACTGCGCTTGACTTGAGCTGCGCCTACACACGTGGCAGCTTTTGATAAAAAGTCGTTCAGGTTGCGCTCAGGCACAACTAAGGATTTTGTTTAGATTGCGCCTGGGCGCAACTCACGAAGTGTACATGACAGCTGTCCACCAACTTCTCTTGAGCGGCACAATTCACGGGATTCGAAGAGATTTTCCTTATTCACTGTTGTGTCAGCCATCAGTATTGTCAGGTAATGATGACCATTAAGTGTCAGATGCCACGTAGATTTTGGCGTAAAAAGAACTGGATGCAGTCTGATATTGGGCGCAATCTGATCAGTGGCGCAGTCTGTTCTCTGAGCTTCATGTCAGTGGCACAACTTGATTTTTGGGGTGCAACTTGATTACTGATCAGTATATTGAAGGCGCAACTTGATTTTTATGCTCTACAAGACCCCTTTCAAAGTTTTCAAAACTTAAAAATATTACAAAGTTTTGGAATACTTTGAATTTATAAAAGTTTTGACATACGCCGGTCAATGCTCGGTCATCATGATTAAGTACCTTTCTCGAAAATACTCAATCCTCTCTTCATCTTCCGGAGTTTCATTGATTACTTTCAGTTTCCCATGAAGAAGAATAATACTAAGAGTCAATTTGTTGATATATATATATAGTTGATCTCTGTGCTTTGTTCTTCACTTCTGTTCCTCAATGGCCCCCAAGAAGAAAGAGATGAAGACCAATTATGACAACACAATCAAGTCTTCTGAAGCAGGACATGATGTTGTGCCTACAACTTTTTTGTTGGAGGCTGACCCAGCATTGAGGGCAGTGAACTTTCTGAACTGTTTCGGTTTAACCCCGTCAGTCTTCAATCATTCGAGTGACGGATCATCCTCTAAGTAGCACGTCAATTCGGAGGGATTTCTTAACTTGATGCGTCGCTCGGGGATCTGCACCATGCAAGAATTAGACGTCGCCCTTCGTCAGACTGATGAAGGCAAGGACAAGAAATAATGTTCTAGGCAGAACCACTTTTATTTTTTTATGTCCTTGACTGTAGGGGTCCACCCGTCTTTATGCAATGAAACCTAGAATTTTTGATTTTGGGTGGCTGTAATTTCGAATGGTGCTCATGGACATATTCTTTTAACTAATTCTTCGTTTTACTGTTTCTTCTGAAGAACTCGTGGCGCTGTTATACGATTTTATATGCCCATTTTTAGTTCCTTTCCAAAATAGGATCCTAGAACGACGCACCCACATCATCTTTATCCTCTTTAAAAAGGACATCCAGAAATGAAAGAGCCATTCATACTCTCTCAAAACCAATGTCTTCCCATAAGGTTTCACTTGTGCCACTTCATTCTGATATTATTTGCTTGTATGCCGTGTCTTCAAAAATTGGTAAGTCTTGACGAAGAAATAACAGTAAGAGTATTCTTCTTTCGTACCACCTCTGGAGACAAGTATTGATCTGTATGCTGTAGACACTATTGATATGCGCCAACTATTTATGAGAATAGGCGCACTCTGTGGTCCAACATTTAACTCTGATCAGCGGCATATATTGCTGTAATACGCTTGTTTGATCAGTATTCAGTGCTGATATGCACCTGTTTGTAGGCGCTTTGCTGATGTGCGCCTGTTTGTAAGCACATTGCTGATGTGCGCCTGTTTGTAGGCGTATTGCTGATGTACGCCTGTTTGTAGGCGTATACTGCTGATAGATTTCTGCTAACTTCTCCTGTCTCATTGATATTTGCAGGGACTTAGTTAGCGAGCTTTTTCAGAACTGGCATTGGTGATTTGGATATTGTAGAGAACACTCTTCTGACACCCACATCAGACAACTCATGTGGTTCTGACACTCAAATCAGACAGCTCAGGACTCTTCATGTTAAGAAGGGTCTTTCTCAGATGGTAGGAAGAGCCTATACACATGAGAGTTGGATAGTGGAGAGACAAAATTAGGAATCGTATCACAAGGGTGATCTCGTTCCTAATTCTCCTGGCGGACTGTCTTCTCTCCACCAGTTGTATCGACAACAGCTCATCTTTGGGCTGCTGCGCTCTGTGGTTCTCCTCTAGTCTTTCTCAGAGAGAAGACCAGAGTTAATTCTACTGTCGGGCTCGTTGCTTCAGGTCGAGACGACAAAGAATTGCCACCAACAAATAAGAATATCCAAAGATGTAATTGACCTTCATTATCGATGAGAAGATCCAAAGATGTAATAGACCTTCATTAGAATGAAAATCCAGGATGTGATAGATTTTCATCAAGATGTATCTATGCTTTTAAAGAAGGAATAAAGAAATAATTATCTCATTATTCTCTTTTTTTTACAATTTGATTTTGCTATGCTGTCATAGATAACAGAATCCAGAGAGGATTACGAATGAGGAAAATTGTTTTGATGTGAATATTTGGAATTCAAATTCGTAACAGACATGACCTCTCACTATGATGAATGAATGGATGACCATTCACTTCAATTTCTGAGGAAGAAATATTGAATGAATGAATGGTCATTTAAACTTTCGAAAAAGAAAGCGAATGAATCAAGCACGTCAGTTTCGAAGAAGGGAAGATGAAGAGTCGGTTATGAATGAACCGTTAGAAATGAACAAACAGTTGTGCCTCTTTCCAAAATTCACATCAATTCTCAAGGCTGATTACTTAGTTGTTCTGCCTATAAATTGTCAATCTCTTTTCTTCCCGTGTAAGAAAAAAATTTCTTCCAAAGACTTGATCGCTCCGAAGATTGAAGGAGAGACCGAGACGTCTCCTGCTGAGCCTCCAGTGCCTTCTCAAAAAGAAAGGGGCAAAGGTTCAACTGTTCCTCCTGCACCAGGACAGGATTTGATCTCCAAGTTAGTAGAGCCTGGAAAAACTGTCGAAGAAGAGGCATTGAGGACGGCTGTTTATGAATTCTTGGTGCATTCAGACAATAAGATGTTTGAACGGTTGGCGAACTTTGTATTTAACCAGGAAGGGTCAGGGCCTCCTTCCCGTCCTTAATATTATGTAATTCCATTCTACTTCTGAATAAAAATGAACTTTTATTTGCATCATGTCTCTGAAGATAAAGTACATTTTGTCCTTATACATAATATTTCTTGAGAAATTTGCCATTGATGGGCATCATAGTAACTCTGCCATCCATATCTGTTAATTGATAGGCTCCATTGGAGAAGACTTTATTTATCACATACGGTCCTTTCCATTTTGCCTCGAACTTGCCTTTGCTCATATGTGTCATAGTCATAGGACGTCTGACTGTAAGAACCAACTCTCCTTCTTGAAAGGTTCGCACTTTGACTTTGCGATTGAAAGCTTTTGAAATCTGGGCCTAATAAAGTTTGATATGTTGTTGAGCTAATAACCTTTTCTCGTCAAGCGCCTCCAATTCCTGAAGCCGAAGACGATCATTATTGTCTGTAGTAAGCTCATTAGCAATGGCGATTCTCAATGATGGAATTTGAATCTCCAAAGGTAGCACAGCTTCACATCCATATACCAAAAAAAAGGTGTGCAACCTGTAGGGTTACGTACAGTAGTACGATACGCCCATAGACATTCTCCAAGTTTATCACTCCAACTGCGTTTGTTAATATAGACAAACTTTTTAAGGAGTTTGATAATGGTTTTGTTGAATGCTTCAGCCAACCCGTTAGCCGCAGGATTATAGGCTGTAGAGGCGACATTATTGATTCTTTTGTCATCACAGAACCTATTAAATTTCTGGCTGATAAATTACGGCCCATTATCATGAATGATTCGGCGAGGGACACCAAATCTATATATCATATGATGTTTGATAAAATTGATAACGCTACTAGTCTTTACTTCAGCCAAAGGTATAGCTTCTGTCCACTTGGAGAAATAATAGGTTATAGCAAAGATAAATCGATGTCCTTTAGATGAAGAAGGATTGATAGGGCCAATTATATCCATACCCCAAGCTTCAAAAGGCCATGAGGCTGCAGTTGGATGAAGAAATTCCGACGGTTGGTGAATAAAATCTGCATGAATTTGACATGCACGACATTTTCTTGCATAATCAATAGCATCTGATACCATAGAGGGCCAGTAGTAGCCCATACGTCGGATACGATCCTGTAGTTTAGGACCAGGTTGATGTGCTCCACAAACACCATCATGAGCTTCACGTAATATCTGCTTTGCTTCATCACCAGCGAGACACCTCAAGAGTAATCCATCAAAAGTTCTTCGATATAGTGTCTTAGTAGTATGATTATAATAGAATCGAAGTGATCGGCGACGGATACTTGTAGCTTCTTTAGGATCTTCTGGCAAAATGTTATGCACTGTAAAATTAATAAAAGGTACTCTCCAATCCTCGCTAAGGACATTGACTTCAATTAGGTTGCTGAATTCAATGTTGTGGTTGTTTTCAACACAAAATAATTCTTTATTAGAGATAACAACCATCTGTTGTCTTTTGACTGGAACTGCCAATACCGCAGCTAGGTTAGCTAAGGCATCAACTTCTGCATTGCATGCCCGACATACATGTTCGATGAAGAACCCTTTGAATGAAGAAGCTATCCTGATTGCTGCTTCATGGTATGATACTAAATCTTGATGTCGAACTTCATATATGCCTCTAACCTGATTAACAATCAGTTTAGAGTCGCCATATACTTCGAGATATTCAATATCCAGTTGTTTAGCCAATTGGAGTCCAATGAGCAAGGCATTGTATTCTGCCACATTGTTAGAGCATGATTCGCCTAAAGAATAAGCCCTTTGAATAGTTAATCCCTCGGGTGAAACAAGAACAATTCCTACTCCAGCCACAAGGGTACCTCCAGGTCCAATTCTAGAAGCTCCATCAAAGAATAATCTCCAAGTAGAAAATTCTTCTGAAATCATATTTGATTCCAATGTTTCGTTCCAAATCTCATCATAGAGTTTAGATGTCTCAGGGACAGGATAAGCTGCTAAAAAATCTACAAGTGCTTGGCCTTTCATAAACTTTTGAGGAACATAAACCATATCATATTGTGCTAATAATATGGTCCACGTAGCAAGCCTAGAATTGAGTGTACTTGGCTTCTTCATTAAGACTCGAAGAGGATTGACTCGGGATATGACATGAATAGTTTGGCCTATGATGTAATGCCTTATCTTCTGAACAGCAAACATTAAGGCTAAACATTCCTTTTCTACCGGACTATAACATTGTTCATCTCCAATCATCGTTCGGCTAAGATAGTAGATGGCTTGCTCATGGCCTTCCTTGTTCTTCTGAGCCAGCAAAGTTCCCAATGAATGATCCATTGCCCGGACATACATTAAGAAGGGTATTCCTGAGATCGGTGGTACAAAAATCGGTGGGGTCATTAAATACCTCTTTATGTCATCAAATGCTTGTTGACATTCTTTCGTCCAAACGAAAGATACACCTTTCTTCATTAATTGAGTAAATAGTCTGCAATGTCCAGATAAATTTGAAATGAACCGCCTGATGTACGCAAGTCGACCTTGGAATCCTCGTAGCTCTTTTAGGTTGCGTGGAGGACGCATCTCTTGAATGGCTTTGATATTCTCGGGATCAAGGTGTATACCCTTAGAGGTAATGACGAAGCCGAGAAACTTACCACTAGAGACACCCAAGAAAGACTTGGTGGTGTTCATTTTGAGTTGATGCTGGCGCATTAGATTGAAGATAGTTCTTAAATCTTGAATGTGATCTTCTTTGAGACGACTTTTGACAGCAATATCGTCAATATAGCATTCGACTGTCTTTGCAAATGATCTCGAAAGATAGTACTCATAGCCCGCTGGTAAGTTGTACCTGCGTTCTTAAGGCCAAACGACATGATCGTATAACAGTACACACGCCGAGGAGTACGAAACGAAGTATGTTTCTCATCTTCAGGATTCATCCGGATTTGATTATATCCAGAAAATCCATCCGTAAAAGAAATTCGTTCGAATCCACATGTATTGTCGATCATAACATCAGTAATTGGGAGAGGGAATTTGTCTTTAGGGCAAGCATTAATGAGATCCCGAAATCTATGCAAACTCGAACCTTTTTGGCCTTCTTCAGGACAGGGATGACTTTGGCTACCCAGTCAGGATGTTGTTCTTCTCTGATAAACCGCAAGCTATAAGCTTTTTGACTTCATCATCAATTACATCCATCATTTCAGGCTTGAATCGCCGTTGTTGCTGTTTGACCGACTTGGCATTCAGCAAAATGTTTAGCTTGTGAGTCATAATTTGAGGATCTAATTCCAACATATCTTCGTAACTCCAGGCGAAGACGTCAATGTATTCACAAATAAGGTGAATTAATTTTTGTTTATTATCCTCTAGGAGATTCTTGCTAAAGAAGATTGGTCGTGATACCCCTCCACTCCAATATCGATTTGGACAAGTTGATCTTCAGTAGGTGGTTCTCGTTGTTCAAAATGAAGTTCCCACTGATTGTCCATCTTTTGTGCCCAAGGGTCCATTTCAGTAACTTCTTCAATGTCACTTTCGTCATCTTCTGAGAAATTAGCGGACACCATGTTAGAAGCTACTGTTATCCGATGAACATGACCAATACTGGTATCAGAATCCCATGAGATAGAATCAGAAGAGTTTGAACGTTCTTCTTCATCAGATTCAGAAGATTCTGGAGTTGGAAGCGGTGACGTATAACCTAGGACTCGTTTTGTTTTACCATGGTATTGTTGTGATTTTTCTTTTGGAACAATAATACGAAGAGGGGTTCGCCTTCCTTTACCATTATTGAGACCTATTCTGAAATCATAGCCCATTTTACGGATGATGGCTTTGGATTATGGACTATAGCATCATAATTGTAGCCTTCCTGTATCATCTCTATTATCATTATAGAGCATGATTTTTAGTTCTTCTCTTTTGTTGAAGAATATAGGCTTTTCATCTTTCTTTCGAGACGGTACTAAGAAGTACGACTCTTGTATTGAATCCAGTGATACCATGTTTCGTCGAGATGATACAACTTCTATTGTAAGTGGTTTAAAGCTATCTAGCATATCCAGATAACACTGAGCATAGTAAAAGATATCAGTATACTGCAAAGGAGATGCTTTATTAATTTTTACACCATCATTTACAACAGGTACTTTAGCCTTAGCAGGCTTAGTCAGATTGATGACAAGAGGGGGAGAAGAAGAACGAAAAGGAGAAGGGAGCTTCTTGAGATGAAGGTCGATTACAAGCGGCTCAGAAGAGGTGAGCTTCCTTTGTTCCTGACTATCACCTTTAGGTTGCTTCGCATGGGAAGGTAGATAGATAGTCAGTGGTTGGGAAGACTGAGGACAGGAGGTACATCCTTTGACTGGAATCACCAGAGTATCATTAGATATACTCTTCTGTTCTTCATCTGTGTCCATTGCTAGTACCACCTTCATGAATTCCTACTTGTACATACGAGAATCGTTGCAGTATGCTTCAACTCCCTTGAAAGGATTCAGATCTGCAACCTCTTTTTGGACTTCTCCATTACCATCCACATATTCAAAACATTGGTGGAGCGTAGAGGGTACAATATTGTGTTCATGGAGGAATGACCTTCCTAATAAAGCATTGTATGAGCCATGATTGTCAATAACATGGAAAGTTACTTTTGTACAAAGATTACCAATTTGAAGTTTTAGGCGTATCTTCTCCAAAGGTTCACTTCTTCCTTGATTGAATGCTAGGATGGTAGTGATAGTTGTAGAAAGATTATGTACTAGAATTTTCAAGGCATCCAGTAAAGATTTTGGCATGATGCTAAGTGCAGACCCGGGATCAATTAGAATACGGTTGACTTTCATGGTGTCTACATATTCTATGAAATAGAGAGGACGATCATGACGATTGTCTTCTAACAACATGTTATCTTGTATAAAAGTGATATTGGGCATTAATTCAAATACACTATGACAATGTGCACAACTGACTGGCTCCTTTTCAGGCTTCTTGAGAAGAGTCAAACAAGTGTCAGCCTGTATCAAGGCTTCACTTAACGTCTCACGAGTTTCTTTTGAGAGACGTAGAAGTTCAAAGATTGATAATCTCGCTGGAGTATTGGCCAATTGAGCCAATATGTCAAAATTGTAAGGTTTTTCAAGTCCAAGAGATGATGACTTCTTAAATGCTTTATCAAAGCGAACATGTTGCTTTCCCTTGTCTGCTGATGTTGGTTTAGGAGGAGATGGTTCGACCACTGGCAAGGATGTAGACGGTGTATCTTCAATAGGGGAAGATGATGGAGGAAGAGCATCCGGGGATGGAGCAGGGTTCTCTTGATTTTTGGAATACTCCCGAAGATAGGGTTTTCCAGATCTAGTGCCTATTAGAATTTCTTCTTCTGTTAATGGTATATGTCGTCACTTCTCCTGCTGCTATTGATGAGATAGTTTGTTCAGAACTTTCACTATCTGCATCAAACTCCGAAAGAGATTCCTCTTCCACATGAGTGATAGGAAGATCTTCTTGACTAAAGACACCTTGGATCAAATGACGATTTCTCGATCTAGTATATTGAAAGACACCTTCATTGGATGCATGGATCCGGTCTAAGTATTGTTGACTGGGATTACGGGATGCATTATGTCTTGGACGTTTTCCACCCCTAGTGCCTTGAGAAGTCATGTTAACAGAAGCATATAATAGTTCATCTTCGTCTTCTATTATATGTTCAGAAGTTGAAGCATAGTTCAGACGATCGAAGACAGATCGTCGAGCCGATTGGCAACAACAGTTGATGACAACTTTATGTAGGCAGTGGCGATTTGAAGCATGATTTGGAGGTGAGGAAAATATTCCCGTATTCTCCTGTCTTTGTGTAACACGTTGCCGGAGATCAGTTACAACTACAGGACGAAAAGAAGTTGGAGAAATATATTCCTTAATGATGTTAGGAACATGTCTCATATTCTTCAGGTGTTTAGTTCCTTGAGTGTACAAAGATGTACTCAACTCATTAGCATAGGTAGATGGGTCTTTCTTTTCAAACTTTGGCTTTTGGTGCAGATTGGCCCTTGGCATAGGGTTCTTGTGTTTTGCCAAAGTTGACATTGCTTGATGCCTATTGAGATAAGAGCGTAAATCTAAAAATTCTGCTCTTGGTGTCTCTGTTTGTGATACCTTCAATTTTTCTTGCTTGGATCTTGAAATTTGCAAGGTAGGAAGATCTTGACCAGACCCCATAGGGGTAGGTAAGATACCTCTTTGATCAGTATTCTTTCCAGTATCAGAGATTCGAGGACCTCTATTTACAGGAATAGAATCTGATACATCTTCCTCTGAGTCATAGACCAGAGAAGTTTGAGGAAAGACCAAAGGGTGATTTCCTTTGTTTTGAATAGGGTTAGCTAAGAAGCATTTCCCTTTGTTCTGTTGTGTGATCATTTTAGGCATAGATTGTGCCAATTGAGAAAATGCCATAGGACTTTTTCCTTTGTTCTGTCTAGTGTTGGCACTAGGACATGAGTTCTCTAAGTTCAGAACTTGAGAATTGGAAGAGGGAATAGCCAAAAGACTAGTTCCCTTGAGTTGCACCGAAGTAGCAGATTGCTTGGGTTGCGCCATAGTCCTACGGACTACTAGTGGCGCCTTGGCAGCAACATTAGTAGACTGTGCCTCGACAGTAGCTTGGATTGACTGCGCCTTGGCAGTAAAGATAGTAGTAGGCTGCGCATGGGCAGCAGAGTCAACAGATTGCGCCCTAGCAACAGAGACAGGCTGTACTTGAGCCACTGAGGCGGATTGTGCCTTGGTCATTGAGCACTCAAGTTGCGCCTAGGCAACAACGACTGTGGGAGATTTAGGAGTCCACACAGTCCTGTTCTTGGAAATAGCCACCGTGCGCTTATTGCTCTTGGCGTTGATCATATTCTTGTAGGCTGTCTGGTTGACTTGAACAACCAGAGTCTTCTGCGTCTTGCCGATCGACGCAATGTCACATTGAGTTGTCACTTTCTCGTCGGAGGAGAAAGTCGTCCCCAGCAGAGTCGCCATTTTGTTTGCAAAAAATAAAGTAAAAATTTGTTTTTATTCCAAACTTGTAAAAGAGTACAAAGTACAATGAATTCTGGGGAAGTACAACTTTTGGAATCTGATCAGAAGACGATCACTTTATCCCTTGGACTATGTGAACTTGAAGACTGTAGCCTCTAGAGAATGTAGCAGCAATTTTTTTGCTAGAGTTCTTGATCCCTGTCTATGATGATTGGAAACTCTATTTATAGAGTTCAGGAAATAACTGTTTTAGCAGTTATTCTGATGTGCGCGAGGCTGGATTGCGCCATACTGGGTTGCGCCAACCTTCTGTTGCGTCAACTTTCATTCAGTTGTCAATCGTGTACTAACTGTATTTAGACGCGTGGCATCATATGATTGAGATGCGCGTGGTCGTGTACAGGATAGTAGACACGTCTTGAGAGATTAGTGGCATGTGCGCCACGTCATCCTGCTTTAGAATGTAAGTTGTCTCAACTTTATCAGGTTGCGCGAGCTTCAGTCGACAAGTCCAACTGTGCTTGATTTGAGCTACGCCTACACACGTGGCAGCTTCTGATAAAAAGTCGTTCAGGTTGCGCTCAGGCGCAACTAAGGATTTTGTTTAGATTGTGCCTGGGCGCAACTCATGAAGTGTACAGGACAGCTGTCCACCAACTTCTCTTGAGCGGCACAATTCACGGGATTCGAAGAGATTTTTTTCGTTCACTGTTGTGTCAGCCGTCAGTATTGTCAGGTAATGATGACCATTAAGTGTCAGATGCCACGTAGATTTTGGCGTAAAAAGAACTGGGCGCAGTCTGATATTGGGCACAATCTGATCAGTGGCGCAGTCTGTTCTCTGAGCTTCATGTCTGTGGCGCAACTTAATTTTTGGGGTGCAACTTGATTACTGATCAGTATATTGAAGGCACGACTTGATTTTTAGGCTCTACACCAATTTTTAAATTTGGATGACTCAGAGTAATAGCGATAGAAAGAAACAAAGTGAGAAATATGAAATATATGGCGTCGGTTAAGATAATGTGGAGGATCAACCTGGACGGAATAGTTAGGGACATATATCTAGGTTAAAATTTTGAAAATTTTATTACGTATGAACCATTACGAGGTAGCAACGGATTACGAATGTATTCAGAGAATATAGAAGAATGATGGATAACAGTGTTCAAGGATATCTGGTTGAGGGACTAAGTAAAAAAATAGATCGAGGATTAAGAATGCCGATAAAAGCTTAAGGGATCATTGAAAGAAGATTAAGTATACGATAAAGAAAATGAATCATGACAAGGGAATAGTAATGTAAAATACAGAGAAGCTGATATTTGTAAATTAAGTACGGGGAAATATGTATTGAAGTTTGAACCTATGACTCTGCTTAACGTAAGAAAATATGAAAAACATAAGATGTAGGAAAGAGCTACAAGATCAAGTGAGAGATAGATAGTTAACTTGAGGCTTAAACAAATGCTGGAGAAAACCTATGAGAGAGTTGAATTATAAACTTGTGAACCATAGACATAGATTATGTCAGATATAGTAGTAAGGGATGCTAGGATTTGGGTTTATTCAAGATAGTATCTTAGGAGAACTAGGATAGGGATGACCAGGCTTGAGAGGGAGTAGAAGCATAAGTTGTATGAACTGAAGGTCCAGATAACAGAGATATAGAACCAAAATTTTGTCATGCTGCATGTTTCAGCATGAGAATCTTCGGACTTGTTCTGCCGAAGGAAGGAAGGATTGATATATTATGCGTTGACAACAAGAATTGAATGCAGTGACGGTGAAGAACAAGTATTCACTGCCACACATAGAAGATTTCTTTGACCAGACGAGCAGTGCTTGTGTGTTCTCAAAGATTGATCTCAAGTCAGGCTATCATCAGATCAAGGTTCGAACGGAGGACATCCCGAAGATGACCTTTCGGACGAAGTATGGGTACTATGAGTTCCTTGTGATGTCGTTTGGTTTAACCAATGTGCCAGTTGTGTCCATGTGTCTGATGAACAAGGTGTTCCACCAGTATTTGGATAAGTTCATGACGGTATTCATTGGTGACATTTTGGTGTACACTATGAGCCACGAGGAGCATGAGGAGCACCACAGGATCGTGCTGGAGACATTAAGGTGGGAAGGACTATATGTCAAAATCAGTAAGTATGAGTTTTGTCTGAGCAAGGTATGTTTCCTTGGGTACGTAATTACTGGGGATGGATTAGCAGTGGATCCAGAAAAGATTACAGCAGTGAAGACTTGGCCTACACCTACATCAATTATAGAGATTAGGAGTTTTCTTGTACTTACCGAATATTATCGAAGGTTCGCGAAAAACTACATACAGATTGCGGAGCCTGTGATACGTTTGACGCGTAAGGATCATGAGTTCATCTGGACTGAGGAGTGTCATACAGCTTTTGATGAGTTGAAGAAGCGTCTGGCGTCAGCACCTATCTTGACACTACCTTCGGAATTTGGAAACTTTGTGGTATACATCGATGCGTCCGGGATCGGACTAGGATGTGTACCGATACTGTACCCTTTTTCCCAAAATTTTGAAATATTCTTTTTCTATTATTATTTATTTGAATTAAACGGTGATTTTTGGATTTTCATAAATACTTAATTAAATAGTTATTATGTTAGAATGCTTTACTCATGGTTAAGATTTGGAGTACAAGATGACTAGAAATTTTGGCACAGAGAGTGTAGTCGAGTGCTTTGACTAGTATTTTAACCATGGTAGGGAAGACCGAGCCATATATGTGTTCTAACTAGGAAAATCAGTCAAAGTTGTGACTTGACCCCTATAAAGGATTTAGTTAGTTATTTATTAATATTGTGACTTTTAGAAAATTCGGTTGTACCAAACTTGACCCAAACCAGACCCAAATCCATGTAGTCATGTAGTGCGTCCAAAGACGGCCATGTAGGTATACATTTATTATATAAGTCAATATTTTGTATTTTATTGGGCTAATAAATATCTTCTGAATATTTGTTATATATATATAAATATAAGTGCTATTGATACTAAATTGTCATTTTATTTCATAATGTGATGAACATTTCTTAAATTCCATTTTTGGGATTCTTAGGCTATATATAAACCCGTGCATTTATAGTACAAATATTCGACTATATATATATCATTTACAAAATATTTTATATTTTAATGTGAGTCTTGACCTTATATTATTTATGTTGTTTGGGCTTCCAAGCCATAGATATTATTTATAATTAATTGGGACCTTAATATATACAAATAAGTGGGTGTGCATGCATGGTAGACTTAGGCTCAAGCCCAAGCCCAACTTCCTTCCCTCCCCTATATATAAAAAAAGGGGAACTACATAGCAACTTAAAAAGAACCTAGCCGCTACAACACCTTCCTTCCATCTCCCTCTTCTAACCCAAAACTCCTCATTCCTTTTCCTCCATCCACCTGTAACCTAACCCAAACCTTCCCTTTCCCTCGTACCTGACTAGCTTCCATCGGCTCCCCCATGCACCCATAGAGAATACCACTGCTGCCAACATTATCATCACCATCATCGGTGGAGGTTGCCACCACCGGCGTACCAGTGCCTCCTTCCTCACCTTTGTGTCGGTATAGCTGTGTGTCTCCCCAAGCACCAACCCGACCACCGTTCGTCCATGGTGCTTCACCCACCAGGCGGTACAGCAGCGCCGCACCAACACTGGCGACCGTTCTTGCAGTTAGATATGTTATCGACAACGCTTCTACCTGCCCGTGCTGCCCCTCTTCTTGTGGAGGCGCTACTGAGGTCTTCGATCCTCTGTCATGCATGAATTACTGGCCATTCGACAAACACATCACTAAGGACGGTCTACCCCATCTCCATGCAAGCACCAAATCGGACTTTGCCAAGCAAAGTCTTACATACGTTCATCAGACCAATTGTGCCGAGACGCCACAGCCAACCTGTGTGGGCTCCCTATAGCAGCGAACCGAGCCTGCTGTGTTCTTCACCCCTTTTTCGACCAAACTGACACACGTGCGCCATCGAAACAGGCGTAATAGCAACAACAAAAAGAGCAGTAGCGATAACAACAGCAATCCAACCCCGGGTATTCATCTTCTACGATATTTTTCTCCCTCATCGCTTAATTATTTTTTGAGCCATAAGATCTTATGAGTAGACAACATAACCACCTCCTATGCCTGTTAATTAGTTTGTTTCTAAACTGAATCAAATCACAAAAAAATTGAATCAAAATCGATGGAAAAAAATATGTTCAAACATGACAGTTTCGAAGTTGAAACCCCTGGTTTAGAAGACAGATTATGATCGGGACATTAAAAAATTTCCAAAATTAATTAAACATAGTGATATAAAACATATAGGGCTTTACAACCCTTCTTGTAGATTTAAATTTCATCAATCGTGTGTCAGGAAAATCGATTTTCAAAATCAGAAAAAACTGTTTTCAAAAACAGTAAACTTTTAGAAAAATTTCCCGATACGGCGTGCTCCCCAACAAATCGGGCGACGTGGTTGAAACCCGTGAGCATCGAAAGATACGTATGGATGTTTTCGACGTGTGGAACTCGACGAAACTCGATTTTGTTGTGTGTGTGCGACGAAATCGAGGGATATCGGTCAAGATACCCCGTATCAGTCCTTTTGCAAACTAGCCGATAACTTCATGCACGTTCATCATCTAAAGACGAAACTTGCGCCAACAGGACCGTATCATTTTTCTGTTCTTGTATGCCAAGTTTGGTCCAATTCTGAGAAGGTCGATCGGAACAGTATTTTGGCGGGCTCGCAACCCAATCTAACTGACGAATTTGTGCATGGCCCACCGGAATCTAACTTTGGACATACGGTTGGATTTGTATCGTCAAATCGGATCCGTAGATATATAGTTTGATGACTTTAGAGACCATAGGCTCTGGCACACTTTTTGGTGCAAATTGAGTTCAACGATGGACATCGTTTTGATCCAAAATTATGATTTTGCCCCTGTGTCCAGAATTGGACTTTTGGGTAGGCATTTTTAGATATTTTTTATACCAAATGCATTGGAGATATTTTTTTCAGCATCCGAAGATTGTTGTGCGAGTTTGACTATTGTGGCTCACTAAGTGGTTGGTATTATCGGTTTCACCAGCAAAGGATCCCAGGCGAGTGCATTTTCTAATAGTTTTTATATTTGATAACTTCTATGATTCATGTAGTCAATATTGTCTTACATTAATTCTTTGTTGATTCTCGGCACGGTTGTTACACGATATAGTAGTTATGGATTCTTTACTTATTGTTTTTTGTGACTTGCATTTTACCCTGTTCGTGACTTATTGAATCCATGAGTACTAGTCGGGCGGGAAAATATATTTGTAGACATGTAAATATACCCAGAAATATCCCATTTGTCTGATCGTGTCTGATAACAGCCGCACAATTCACGTACGGGATGTCGGATTTACCCTATGTCGAAAGTGTATTTCAAATCACTAGTTATATGCAGTCTTGCTATATTACGGTTCATGTTTCAGTCATTTATTACTGTTACCTCCTTGTCCTTATTACCATGCTCTCCTGTTTTTATTCGTATATTTCATACCATGATTCTCTGTTTATCTATCCATCATGTATTTTCAGTATTATTTACAGTTTTATGAACTTTGTCAATTATTGACACTGCTATTAGAATGTACTTGTTCCATTTCTGACTGGAAACCTATTTTTTGGGTTAGCCGCGACTACTCTTAGCATTGGAGAGACATGGATATATGCTAAGATCAACCTAAAAGACTAGTTAGGTGTGTTAGTAGTTTTTGTAAGATATTGTATTCTTCTTCAAATGTAAAACTTGTAAATTTAGTAAAGTTGTTTTACTTTTATGAATGAGCTAATAAAGTTATTATTATGTGATTTAGAGCATCATGGCCTTGACAGCGTTCTACGCCGATACTATGGCGTAGGTTTGCTTGGACACACACTCGTATCCCAAAAAGCGGGTACGGGTTGTGATAGATACAACATGGCAAGGTTATGGCATATGCATCGAAACAGTTGAGGATCCATGAGAAGAACTATCCGATGCACGATTGGAGCTAGCTATGGTGGTATTTGCACTAAGCTATGGAGGCACTACCTTTATGGAGAGTGAGTCAAAAAATATTCACTAATCACAAGAGTCTGAAGTACGTCTACACTCAGAAGGAGCTGAATATGAGACAAGGACGTTGGCTGGAGTTAATAAAGGAATTTGGGATCGAATTACAGTACCATCCCGATAAGGCGAATGTCGTGGCTGATGCTTAAGCAGGAAATCCTTGGCATACTTTTTAACGACCCATCTTCAATGTTAGAGGATCTCCAGGAGTTGGGGATAGAGGTCGTATTGCCAGGTACGGGAGACAGTTATCTACCCTTAGGTACAGTCTTTTTGGTTGAGAGGATCAAGGCCGCTCTACCTACAAATGCGAGGTTCAGGAGACTCTGAGAGAGGACAGATGCATACATGCAGACTGGGCTGCGGATTCACGAGGATGACACGTTAAGGTGTGGAGATCACATATACGTACCGAGTGGAGAGCTACGCCAAGAGCTGATGACTTAGGCGCATAGCTCGATATATTTTATTTATCCCGAAGGTGCAAAGATGTACCGGGACTTGCGTCAGCATTACTGGTGGCATGGGATGAAGAAGGAGATCGCTCGATTTGTAGTAAGATGCTTGGTCTGTCAGCAGGTCAAGACCGAGCACCAGACGTCTGCCGGACTATTGCAGCCACTTCCCATTCCTGAGTTGCCACATCCATTGATAGCAAGATTCTTGGATGTTTTTCCTGATGAGTTGTCGGGAATGCCACTGGACAAGGATGTTGAATTCTCTATAGACTTGGTGTCGGGCGCTGAGCCTATCTCGCAGCACGTCTATAGGATCAACAACAGTGAGTTGGCAGAGCTGAAGAAGTAAGTTGACGAACTACAGGACAAAGGTTTCATCAGATCCAGTTCTTCATCATGGGGTGCTCCTGTTCTATTTGTATCGAAGAAGGATGGGACAGTATGCATGTGTATCGACTACAGAGCGCTCAACAACCTTATTTGCAAAAACAAAAGTGTTTGATTACAAACTAAAAAGAGTGTGTACAAGAGTACAAGTTGATTTCTGGGGAAGTACAACTATAGGAATCTGATCAGAAGACGATCACTTTATCCCTTGGATGATGCGATGTAGAAGAAGAAAGCCTTTGAAGAGTGCTGCAGCAAGTGCTCAGGAGATTATGATCGTTAGTGATGCTTGTGAAGTGATTTAAAACTCTATTTATAGAGTTCAGAGATAACTGTTAAGTAATTATCCTGATTGGCGTACACTGCAATTGGTGCGCCATTCACCCAGTCGCACGAATTGTTGGTTTAACTGCTTGGACGCGTGGCATTCTGTGATAGAGATGCACTTGGTCATAGGCAGTGTCACGTACATGTTCTTCGAGATTAGTGGCATGTATGCTACATCATCTAACTGCTTCTGGATGATTTGATCGAATAGCGCCAACTGTTCGGTGGCGCCAGGTGCTAATTGCTGTTTTAGTGCCTTTTTGAATTATTATTTAGTGCCAACTGCAAATGGCGCAAGACAGTTGTTTGATCATTATGACAAATCTGACATAATTTCCTCGAGCATCGCGCGCTCGGGATTTGAACGAATTTTTCTCGACTAACATGCTGTCAGTCATGATGAAAACTGTTTTAGTTTCTCGAGGAAGCTTGCCACATATTGGCTAGCGCCATCTGATGCCAGCGCCAATTGATGTCATGCGTCATCTGCTGTCTTGTGCCATTTGATTATTTCAGTGCTGACGGCAATTATGAGTAGCGCATGATGATGTTCATACTATTTTAGGCTTCTACAAGACCCCTTCAAAATTTTCAAATTTGAAAACCTTCAAAATTTGGAATACTTTGAATAAGAAGCATTTCTATGTGCTCGGCGCACAGCAGAATCGTAACAGTCCCCAAATTTTGGGCACGGCTATCGCGAGTATTACAAATAGCTTTAGGCTATAAATAGTCGACTAGAGAGAGAGGGAGAGAGAGAGAGAGAGAGAGAGAAAACACTTTTACTTGAATTTTTTTTCTCGAGCGCTTCAAATTCTTTAATTCTCGAAGCTTCCGATCAATCGAAATAGCCCCAAAGAGAACCGCAGCTAAAAAAGGGAAGAAAGTGGCCGGAGCCACTTCGCATGCACTACCGTTGATGGTGCCACAACACGTCATGCCGTCAGCGAGAGCCGAAGTGGAGAACCTCACTCTTGAAGGTGAGAAAAACTGATCGGAGAAAAAGATCCAAACGCTTATGCCATTCGCGCGTAGAGCAATTAAAGTCCAACATCGACCGCCTCTTTCAGAGTATTGGTCAATTTTTTATGCCATCTGCATCACGTGCCACCTCTTTCAGAGTGTTGGTTGATGCTTTGCGCCATCTGATGGCCTGCGCCACCTCTTTCAGAGTGTTGGCTAAACTCAATCACAAATAATGATGCCCTGCGCCATTTGCCATGTCTTAAGCATGATGCACCATCCGCTGTTATGCACAAGTCATGTGCTGACTGACTGATGTACCATTTATTTGATTTGAGAACTGTTATACTACATGTGCGATCTTTTTTAGAGAAAAAAAATTATATTTGTAGAGTTAAAATCACTTGTTTCTTATAATCTTTCATGACTCTAACTCTTGTTTCTTTTTGCCTTTCTGCAACATCTATAATGACACCAAAAGCTGAGATTGCCATCAAAGAGGAAGTACTGTCTCCCTCTATAAAAAAGGAACCGATAACCTTTAAGGAGAAAATAACTCCTAAAATTGAAGTCACTATCAAGGAAGAGATAATCCCAAAGGTCGAAGTGGTTATTAAGGAAGAGCCAGCACCAGAAGATAGTGGTATAGGAAGCTCTAGTCAGCCATCTCCTGAAGACCTCGATCAGCTGGGCCCTTCATACGTACGATGGTTAAGGGGATGGTACTTATAGTGCCCGCTCCTCGCGGTCCACTATATAATATCCACGGCTTGCTGACTCAGTCTTGAACTGAGTATTTGGGGAAACCATTGCCGGTATCATTTGATCACGGATGAAATGCAATGAACCTTTCCAATTGATGGATTGACTTCTATTGAAATGAATCCAAGAGTTTTTTTGGATGTTTTCTTTCGCTTCTTAGTTTTGATGAATACATTTTCATGTTGGTTTTCGATTATTGGTTTTCATTATTCACTTTCATCGCATTTCACATTTATTTCGAATCTTGAGAGAAAGATACCGAAGTACGCTAATCAATTGTTGGTGCCAATGTAGGACGCGTGAACTGTTCGTGAACGGCGCATGAAGTCCCTCATTCTCTCAACTAAGATTCATCTTTGTGAGTTGCTTCAACCGGACAAACATTGATCTGTACGCCTAATAAAAATGATCTCTAGTCCGGTACGTTTTCTTGTCCCTATGATCAACGATACCACAACAACAAAAGGTAAGAGAAGATAATTGAATTGAATTAAATGCAAGATCATGTATTGTTACTCTATCTGCTCCATAAGAATGATCATCTGCTCGGTTGCTAAGTATGCTTGAAAACTATAGACATGTACAGACGACATGTTGAGATGAATAAGAGAAAAGGCACAAAATGAATGTATCGTATTTCTGTGCATAAGTCTAAATCTGTCTCATCTGATAGAACTGCTAGATCATACATTTGGTCTTGGACAACTTGTGCACAAGATAATATTTGTCTCTCGGGTGGTATCTGGGGGCACCTGGAACCGCTCGGCCTAGGAGAGATTAGGGCGTCCATGTGAAAATGGGCGTCGATATCTAAGTCCTTAGCGACGAGCTGAACCAAAGACTCACAACGGCTAATCATGGGAATACCCCATGGACCATCATGTAGATAGGCCACCTGCGTGATACAAATCACAAACTTCAATATCTGTAAGAATGAAACATGAATTATTCGTTATACAAATTGTGCTAACATATCTTATGCAGGGATGGCTGTCGGCGATGGTAAGTTTGCTTATGAAATATTCTACTATCATGTTCTTATGAATTGTTAAAAAGAACCTAAACGAGTAAAAAGATCACTAGTAAAATATTAGCTCAACATGTTGATTTAGTGCAGAGATTTACGAGTTCGGCCAAAAGCCGCTCGTCAATACATGATGTGTGCTGACCCATGTTGTGGGCATCCTTTTTAGAAAGCAAAGGAGACAGGAGGATTTCAAGTGAGGCACTGAAGCTCGTCTAGCCCAATAGAGCTCATGATTGCCTCAAGCTTCTTTTTATTTCCAGTCAAGTTACAAGTTTTTTTTTTCCTTTGAAGGTGTCTTTATATTTCCAGCATGTAATAAAAGGATATGATGTATGAGCATTGCGGCTATTTAAAAAAAGAGTTTTCAAAGAGAAATATGTAGCCAAGATAAGGCATTCCAAGTTTACAAAGCTTGTATGTATTTCTATCAAGTTTATCAATAAAAGAAGTATTTTTATTTCAAAGCTTCTGTGTCCAAATGTTGGTTTATATATGCTGTGTGCGTGTGTTTTGCTTTGTCTAGTTGTTTTGTGCAGGTACTGGCCTTGTGTAAGCGCAACTTAGGCTTGCATGGCATCACGCCTTAGCGAGAACAAACGATCTCGTAGGGATCAAAGCGAGGACGAACGACCCTAGCGGGATCGGGGCATGACAAAGTGGTGTCAGAGCACGGTTTTACATCCTTGGCCTCTTACAAATATCGTTTTCGAAAAAGTATATAAAGTATTTTGATGTCTTTCAAAAGGCCCTGATTTTGAGATATGAAAAACCAATGCCCCATACAATAAGTCCATAATATTTTATGAGATGACAGAAGTTATACTCTTTTGTAGAGAAATAGCTCCTCCTCGACCATCTGGTTCGACTGATCCGATAGAGCGGATCATGACCATGATGGAACTACAGAGGCAGGATGATGAGGAGCATGGCCAGATGCAACAGGCATGACAGGAGGCCCAGCAAAAATAACTGGATGCCTTGACCCAGCTCGTAACTTCGCTAGCGAGAAATTGAGATACTACTACAGCGACCAAACCGACGGGCATACCCAAGATTGAGCTCGTGGATGGTGACGAACCCCAGCCGATGAGTAGGCACTCTTCCTTAAGCCAAAAGGCTTTTTTGATGTGAAACCTCCAGAATTTTAGGGTAGGACATCACCATATAAGATGGTGGACTGGATCGATAAAATGGAGAGTCGATTCATATTCGTAGAAGTTCCGAGTTGTAACACCCAGTTTTCCAGACGAGGGTAATTTTGAAATTTTGTAATTATAATTATTATTTATTGATATTTATTTCATATTATGATTTTTGGTGATTTTTAATCATTTTTAAACTATTTAAAATTATGACTTGTGATTTGGTATTTTGCTAGTGTAACCCGAGAGATAGTGATCTAGAGCCTAGCCTTGTGATTAGGGTATTTCATTTATCGTTTTTAGCTTGAGGGTATTTTTGTCATTTTTGGGTTCATTTGATTTTAATATTATTTATTTGAAATTATGGAAATTTTTAGGAATTATTTTGGATGATGGTTGACTAGGTTGACTTTGACTAGCCTAGAAGCTAACCCTAGTTGTGACTGCCTTGGTTAGGTTAAGTAACCCTAGTCTAACTAGAGTTAACCCATGATTTAGTCTTTTAGACTCGAGTTAGAATAGAGAGGGTTAAGTCATAAGTCATGACTTATGGTTTTGAGACCAATAGATAATCACTTAGCCATAGCTTGTGAAACTTGGCCCAAGGCCCATAGCCCATCACTAAACCCTAACCCTAACCCACTATGGCCAGCCACATAGGGAATCCTACCCTATTTAATGCCTCCTTCATTTAGGGTTAGCCTCCCTTGGAAATAGATCTCAAGTTTAGAAAGAGGTAAATTCCCAACTTTAGAAATTCATAGAAAATTCATTTTAATTCCTTTTTAATCCAAACAAAATGCAGTAGGTTCTAATTAGTGTGTTCTTGCTATTTGTGGAAGTTTTTCTCAGTTTGTGAACAACTTGGTGAAGTTTGGGAAGCAAGGAGAACACCCCTCTTTAGAGCTTTTTGAGGAGATTGATACCTATAGGTAATTCCCTAAAACTCTATTATAGTTGCTGTTATTTTTGCATATTAGCCTAGATCTAGGTGTCCCCTAGCTAACCCTAGGTAATTCCCTAAAACTCTATTATAGTCCACTATGCTGAGTGTTTGATGAAATGCCCCAAAGGACATTTCGACCTAATTTCTAGAATCTTTTTGAATGGATTTGTAGATCTAGGACTTGATTATGGATTTGTGTCATTTCTTCTTGATTTTGGTTTCGTGTCGTGTCCACACGAGGACACGAACATAGTCCCCGCACGCGGCTAGGGTTTCTCCTGCTAATCGGGGTAAAATTCTCCACGGACACGATGACTCGACACGAGCCACTTGACACGTGGGTGGGGGCAGTGTCTGACAAGGCCCTTCCCAAGTCTCATGTGTCCCCGTGTCATGTTGAGCGAGCACGAGCTCGTGCACTGGATTTGTACTATACGCGCACAGTTCGATTTTGGGTTCGGATACGGCTTGATAAGTCGAACAGAATGACAAGTGGGTCCGATTCAGGGTGCTGGGCCCCTAGTCATACCCTAGGCGTACCCCCATGCACGAGCACGAGAATTGGTTTGCACTGTGTCGAGAGCTAGGGGCGTGTGCACGCTTGCACGACGATTGTTTGTGCACTGTCAAGTGTCTGTGTACATGTGTTGTTTGGACACGATTCGTGTCCAATTCTTGGACACGAATACACTCTCATGTACCCTCACATGTTTGATATCAATTACCCACCCTTTATTTGTCATTTTGATGTGAATTTGAATTCGAATTTCTCGAATTCCTATGAGCCCTGATACCTCACTGATACCCTATGGCTGAGATGTTTATTTCTGAATTGATTTGCAATTTCCTGTTTTTTTTGTTGTTGATTAAATGAGTAAAATAGGCTCACCTATATAATTGTTAACTAATGAATAATTGATAGGTCACTTTGTTTTGCACTAAGGCTAAGGAATCATCGATTTGGGTTTGTGTATTGGATTGAGGGTTTTTCTATCACTGTTTCAGGAAATCTTGAAACTTATTCCTGATTTTCCTCACACTCCTTACACTGTCACTGAATTCCAGTTTCCCTCACACTCATTTACATACCCACATGCTACACACACACAGCCCTACTCACTTGTACACACACTTTACATACTCACATACATTGTGTATCATTACACACACAGTTCTGAAATTCCTGATTTTCATTCACACACATATCCCTCTAACTCACACTCTAACACACACACCCTATATTATATCACAGTCACTTAACACTCATAGCTCACCCTCTCATAGCACTCATACACACACATGTGTATCATCACACACACACACAAATCAGCTATCACTCACACATGAATTTCCACTTTACACACTCACACACATTGCACACACCCTCTATCCTAGAAACCTAACACACACATTCTAAAATCAGTAACACACTTCACTCCACACATAGCTCACACTCTCATATCTCTCACACACACATGTCTACACATATATAATCCACACACACATTATGTATATATATGCATATATATATATATATATATATATATATATATATATATATATATATATATATATATATATATATTTTTATATATATATATATATATATATATATATATATATATATATATATATATATATATATATATATATATATATATATATATATATATGCATATATATATATATATATATATTTTATATATATATATATATAAAATATATATATATATATATATATTTTTATATATATATATATATATATATATATAATATATATATATATATATATATATATATATATATATATATATATATATATATATATATATTTCCTAATCTACATGTATGTGTATTTACATATATATATATATATAAATATATATATATATATATATGTAAATACACATACATGTAGATTAGGAAATATATATATATATATATATATATATATATATATATATATATATATATATATATATATATATATATATATATATATATATATATATATATATATATATATATTGTGGGTAAATAGTTACTAGTGTGTATGTGAATGTGTAGTAGGGATTTCATTAGCCTATTTGTATTTGGCCCATGGCCTAGGTAGAGTGGCCTATGGCATGTGGTGGTACACTTGTGTATCACTAGGCTAGGGTGACTTGTGTGGTATTTAGTTAGTTGACCTAGAATTGACTGGTTAAGCCTAGGTTTGACCAACCTAGACTAGTTTGACCAAGTTTAACCCTGTTTGACCTTGGTTGACCAATTTAGACTAGAGTTGACCTAGTTTGACTGCTAGAGTTGACCAAAAGTTGACTTTAGCCTAGATTGACCCCATACATCATGTAGATGCATAGTAGCAGTCTATTTCATTATTTTAGACATGTTATGACTTGTACTGTTCTATAGGAGACAGACACCACTCCTCGGACAGTAGATATTCTTCAGATACTCAGGATACAGGCGAGTACATTCTCTGATCATTTTATATCCTGTTAGAGTTATTCTCCTGCTTTAAATTACTTTACTTGATACTATCACGTTGGTCACACGGATTAGTACTATATGGATCCTTTCTTGAGATGTTATCCCCTCAGGGAGCATCGGATACTACATATTCTGTGCGTTTCACGTACATTGTGTATCACTATGCTTCATGATTTATTGAATTACTTGTGACATGTACTCTCATGATCACAGAGTCTTCCTTGAATTACCTATTTATGGGCATTCCTAGAATCACCCATTTTTGGGCCTACCATGCATCACCCCTTGTGGGCCATTGCATGCATCATAACATAACCTGGCTGGATCCTTGTATATTGATTGGGGGTACGGGGGAGTAGAAGTAGACATGTGAATAATATCCAAGTAGTATAGTTCCCAGAATCACTCCATAGTATAGTTTCCAGAATCTCCTATGCCATTAACATGTCTATATTGTACTCTGACTCACTAGCCACTGTTAGTTCTCTACTTATAGTAGATATTTCTATTACAGTTCTCTATCTGTTTATATTCTGTACTTTCTTCAGTTCCTGTATCTTACTTTACTGCATGATTATATTTTCTAACCTGCTATGAACTGTTGAGATGTATTGTGCTCGTTCCTATCATGACTGAACCTGTTAAAAATATTATAGTAGAGGAGGAGGAGGCCTGTGTGGATACCTTCTATGGGACAGCCCTAGACGACACTTGTGAGCTGGACTCTCAGGAGGACCCAGCTCTAGCTGATGACATTACCCCTACTGCCTAGACTAGTTTA
Organism: Iris pallida; assembly: GCA_029216955.1. NCBI lineage: Eukaryota > Viridiplantae > Streptophyta > Magnoliopsida > Asparagales > Iridaceae > Iris > Iris pallida. The sequence continues at coordinate 2,737,986 of JANAVB010020199.1, read as the reverse complement.
GTTAGGCTTTATCTTACTTCTGTCGTCTTGGGACTAGTTTAGTTAGGCTTTATTTCTGTCATTAAGATCTGGATTGCATATATTCTTTCATATTCAGTAGTTGAGACCTTGTATTCTGGATGTTTGCTGAGATGTTATCTTAGACACTTAGACTCTTCTGATCATCTGTATTTTATTTGAGTTCTATATCATATCGTGCTTCTTCTTCCTTAGTTGTGATTGAGTTTACATTCTGCTATATCACCCCCATTCGGGGAGTATAAACTGTTAGCCTTATACTGTTGGATGCATGAGACCTAGGACAGCGTTCTACCGCCGACACTGTGGCGTAGGCTAAACGTACCCACTTCTCGTACCCTTACTCTAGGGTGCGGGTCGTGACACGTTTTTAGTGGTGGCCCATGCAGGTCGAGTTTATGTAGTGGTATTCGAACTAGAGTATCACTACAGCCTGCAGTAGGATTAGGATATTTTTGAGAGTACTCAATCACATTAGAAAAACTCCTTATCAGATCCCTTTTATCCAAATTTGCTACTTATCGTCTTCCCTTAAAAAATTTTTAACTGTCCTCCTTTGATATTTTGACTCATTCTCAGTAATTGCTTGTTGTTTTGATCTGTCTTCATGATGGTTATGGAGATATGATCTCATCGCTTCGGTTCGGGGGATACTATCGAGAGGCCGGCCACCTCTCGTCCTGTTCATCAGGGCCTCGAGACCGTGGCTCCTGTTGTGCCGACTCAGGTTGGCGTTTCTGCTATATTGGAGGTGCACCTTTGTCTGTACAAAGACTTTTTCCTGTCATTTCTGATTTCTCTCAGCAGCAGCGGTTCATGCAGCATCAGCAGCAGACCAGGAGAAACCAGCAGGGCGAGCTATCGTCAGGACAGTCGAGGATGCACAGACCATTAGAGATCTTGCTGCAAGTTTCGTTCTTCTCGATTCCATTCCCGTAATTGTCTTTTATAACTACCTTGAAATCTGATTCCATCTTTTCCTTGCTGATTGATTGATTTTGTCATGTTGCTCTCTTTTGTTATATTTGTTTTTCTTCTAAGAAAATCATATGGGCTAGGTCACCTTAGTTGTGGGATCTAGAATCTTCGATAGTCGTGTTAGCTGGCATAGTGAGGACATATAGTCAGATTTTGGACGTATTTCTCGGGTGTGGGAATTTAAGATTTTTGCCATCGCATGCGGCAATACGGAAATTTTAAATACCATAAATCTAGAGGTATGTGCCTTAGTCAAGGACTCTGTGATTATCGTAGCCTTGCTTACTAGTATGACGAGGATTTGGAGCACCATGATTTTGGATAGACGCATATGATTATCAGATTGTACCTTAAATGTTTTTGAACATGTTTTCTCTACTTCTGTTTCAGTCCTTATAAAAAAAGATTTATTATTTGTTTTGTTTTGTTTTGCTTCTCATTATTTAACTAAGGAGTAGCTTTAGCTGTTATTATAAACCTTGTGTAACTTCTTGCTATAAATTTCTTCATAATACAATGAATCGATGATTTTTGCTAAGACCTTATTTTGGATTTGATATTATAGTTATGGTTTCAAAATGGTTTCCTCTTTTAAACAGAAAAGCAGAACAGATTCTATTATCATTCTCTTCCTGCCAATATTTTATTACCATCATTCCTTGTCTTATATAACTGTTCTGATTACATCAATTCTCTGTCTCGTATCTAATTCTGTCAGCTATACCTTGAAACCTTTGAATCTTCATATCATTTTGCCTGAGACATGTTGAGGAAATAACGTAAATTATCTAGTTCGAAAATGACGTAATTGGTTATCATATGATGATTTTGTAGGAATCAGAATGTTGGATATCAAATATGAAAAATTCGAGATGGAGATGTGGTAAAGGTTTAGAATGGAATCGAGAGATAAATGTTATCAATTTAGAAACAATCGCAGAAAATTTTGGTTATGAGTAATTCATGGATGTATTTCAAAAAAAAACTAATGAGGATATCAGAGGTCGACCTAGTTTTGAGAACTTAGAAAATCTTGGTTATTGATTCTTGGGAACTTTTACTCTAAGGCTATGTAGAATTTTAGAAACGAAAAGAAGAATTTAATTGTATTCAATGATTATGCAAAATTGAACTAGATATTGTAAGAGGGTTACTAGAGACAGAGAGAACACAAGGATTTTAAGTTATAGGAATTATTTTAGATGATTGGGGAAAAAAATTGTAGAATTCAAAAGGATAATATTTGAAGGTGAACGTTGAAGAAAATATGAAGGTTGATTTATAAATAAGAGTAAATTTTGTATGACATAGTGGTATTAGGGTTGAATAAATACGAGACTTGCATTAAACAAGTTCAAGGATTTCATAAACTGGATTTAGAGGTTTCAGATCTAAATTAGGACAAGGTGAAGGAATTTGAAAATTTGATTAAATGAATAAGTGTTGATACCTAAATAAGAGGGGTATGCTTCGTGGGAAATGTTTTAGAAGTTTGAAATTTTGTCTATGGTGATCATGGTAAAGGTTTAGATGACTGAAGGTTATAAAATTTTTGATGATAGTCATATAAAGATTGATTTTTATATTGGGACTTATGAAATAAAAATATGATTGACAAATGATAAACTTGATGGTATTAGAGAGAGATGATTAACTTGACTTCTTATGAAATCTTTCCTTGTTTTCCTTAAAAGGTTTTCAATATCATTGAATCCTAGCTCCCTTAATCACGACCAATCAACCTTGATCATCCTTTCTTATCACATTAATGTCTTGGGTTCGTACTCAATTGAATCAAATTTAAATATGACCTGAATCTCCATCCTTGTATGCTCGTGCTCAGACTTCGATGGCCTTGTCCTCCATATTGCCCAAATCTTGATTTCCTAGAATTGATCAACTTAGATCGTATCGAGACTAAATATTCTTAATATATATTGTGATTGGATTTCAATGCTATTGACAACTATCCCTTGAACTTTTGATTTTGATTTTTCTTTGAATAGTACCCCTTTATAGATAATTGGTAGTTATCTTATTTTATTTTTTTGATAAGTACCAGTTTTCATATAGGATGGTAGACCGCCTTACAGTTTTGATGATTTGTTATTTCTGTATCTTTTTCAGTTTAACACCCCTGATTGCTTGTATGTTTTGATACCCTATGACCGTTTTAGTTTAACATGACTTGTATACCTAGATGAGACTTTCACTACCACCGTATGCCATGACCATGTATGTCGTCCTTTTAAATCGTATGATTTGTTTAAGTTCTGAGACTTTGATTGTGGGAGTTTGACCTAGAAGGAGTATGAATATTTTAATTTCGAGGACAAAATTTTTCTAAGGGGGGTAGGATTGTAACACCCAGTTTTCCAGACGAGGGTAATTTTGAAATTTTGCAATTATAATTATTATTTATTGATATTTATTTAATATCATGATTTTTGGTGATTTTTAATCATTTTTAAACTATTTAAAATCATGACTTGTGATTTTGTGTTTTGCTAGTGTAACCCTAGAGATAGTGATCTAGAGCCTAGCCTTGTGATTAGGGTATTTCATTTATCATTTTTAGCATGAGGGTATTTTTGTCATTTTGGGTTTATTTGATTTTAATATTATTTATTTGAAATTATAGAAATTTTTAGGAATTATTTTGGATGATGGTTGACTAGGTTGTCTTTGACTAGCATTGACTTTGGTAGACTAGTCTAGAAGCTAACCCTAGTTGTGACTGCCTTGGTTAGGTTATGTAACCTTAGTCTAACTAGAGTTAACCCATGATTTAGTCTTTTAGACTCGAGTTAGAATAGAGAGGGTTAAGTCATAAGTCATGACTTATGGTTTTGAGACCAATAGATAATCACTTAGCCATAGCTTGTGAAACTTGGCCCAAGGCCCATAGCCCATCACTAAACCCTAACCCACTATGGCCAGCCACCTAGGGAATCCAACCCTATTTAATGCCTCCTTCATTTAGGGTTAGCCTCCCTTGGAAATAGATCTCAAGTTAGAAAGAGGTAAATCCCCAACTTTAGAAATTCATAGAAAATCCATTTTAATTCCTTTTTAATCCTAAAAAATTGCAATAGGTTCTAATTAGTGTGTTCTTGCTGTTTGTGGAAGTTTTTCTCAGTTTGTGAACAACTTGGTGAAGTTTGGGAAGCAAGGAGAACACCCCTCTTTAGAGCTTTTTGAGGAGATTGATACCTATAGGTAATTCCCTAAAACTCTATTATAGTTGCTGTTATTTTTGCATATTAGCCTAGATCTAGGTGTCCCCTAGCTAACCCTAGAATTTTATGGCATATTGTATCCATTTCGTTTCCTAAATGGACACGTATCAGTCCACTATGCTGAGTGTTTGATGAAATACCCCAAAGGACATTTCGACCTAATTTCTGGAATCTTTTTGAATGGATTTGTAGATCTAGGACTTGCTTGTGGATTTGTGTCATTTCTCCTTGATTTTGGTTTCGTGTCATGTCCACACGAGGACACGAACACAGTCCCTGCACGCGGCTAGGGTTTCCCTTGCTACTCGGGGTGTAATTCTCCACGGACACAGTGACTCGACACGAGCCACTTGACACGTGGGTGGGGGCAGTGTCTGACAAGGCCCTCCCCAAGTCTCATGTGTCCTCGTGTCGTGTCGAGCGAGCACGAGCTCGTGCACTGGATTTGCACTATACGCGCACAGTTCGATTTCGGGTTCGGATACGGCTTGATAAGTCGGACACGACGACACGTGGGTCCGATTCAGGGTGCTAGTCCCCTAGTCCTACCCTAGGCGTACCCCCATGTACGAGCACGAGAATTGGTTTGCACTGTGTCGAGAGCTAGGGGCGTGTGCACGCGTGCACGACGATTGTATGTGCACTGTCATGTGTCTGTGTATATATGTTGTTTGGACACGATTCGTGTCCAATTCTTGGACACAAATACACTCTCATGTACCCTCACATGTTTGATATCAATTACCCACCCTTTATTTGTCATTTTGATGTGAATTTGAATTCAAATTTCTCGAATTCCCATGAACCCTGATACCTCACTGATACCCTATGGCTGAGATGTTTTTTTCTGAATTGATTTGCAATTTCTTGTTTTTTTGTTGTTGATTAAATGAGTAAAATAGGCTCACCTACATAATTGTTAACTAATGAATAATTGATAGGTCACTTTGTTTTGCACTAAGGCTAAGGAATCATCGATTTGGGTTTGTGTATTGGATTGAGGGTTTTCCTATCACTGTTTCAGGAAATCCTGAAACTTATTCCTGATTTTCCTCACACTCCATACACTGTCACTGAATTCCAGTTTCCCTCACACTCACTCACATACCCACATGCTATACACACACACAGCCCTACTCACTTGTACACACACTCTACATACTCACATACATTGTGTATCATTACACACACAGTTCTGAAATTCCTGATTTTCATTCACACACATATCCCTCTAACTCACACTCTAACACACACACACCCTATATTATATCACAGTTGTAGGTCCTAAAAAATCAAGTGGCACACATCAACAAAGTCAGAAAATCAAGAAATACAACTTTCAGATGACTTGCGCATACAACAGATTGCGCATCATTCAGATTGCGCAGGATCGATTGCGCACACTCTCAACTGCGCAAGCTGACGTGGCACAAGTCATCATTACCTGACACAATCAAATCTTCTGACAACTGACAGCACGGAGATCGAGGCGGCCGTTCGTTTAATCGTGCAGCACGGCGCTCGAGGACAGCTGGCAGTGCAATCCATGTCTGCGCAAATCAAGTTGGCGCAATCCATTTCCTGCGCAAATGAAGTCGGCGCAAACCAAAGTCTGCGCAGTTCAATGTGCGCGTTCTACCAGTACAAATGATAAAGTACACGTGGCATTCATGCCATCAATTGCTCATTTCGTGGCAACTACCTGTGCACGATCATGCGCATTTCAATCAAATGATGCCATGTGTCCAAGACAGTTAACCCATGATCCAGCAACTGCCTGCGCAGTCCATGGCTGCGCAAACCAATTGCTGCGCAATCCATCATGCGCAGTCCGGAATAACTAAAAGTTAGTTATTTCTCAGAACTCTATAAATAGAGTTTCAAGTCTTCATTCAAGGGGATCACGAATCAATAATCAGAGATCAGAGAGTTCATGAGTTCTTGCCCAAGTGCTGCTGCATTCTTCCGAGGCTTTTGCCTTCAACTTCTGAGGCTTTCTGCCTTCAATTCCAGAGTTGTTCTCAACTTCAGAGGCTTCGTCTTCAAAGTTCACATCGTCCAAGGGATAAAGCAATCGTCATCTAGATTGGATTCCTAAAGTTGTACCATTCCCAGAATTCAAATTGTAATTTTTTACAAAGTTTGTATCAATAAAGTTCTTCAACTTTTGTTTTTGCAAACAAAATGGCGACTCTGCTGGGGACGACTTTCTCCTCCGATGAGGAAGTGACAACTCAATGTGACGTAGCGTCTATCGGAAAGATGCAGAAGACACTGGTTGTGAAGATCAACCAGACAGCCTATAAATCCATGATCAACTCCAAGACCACTCTTCGCACTGCAACCACTGCTGCCACAAGCAAAGTGCGCTCAGAGTGGGTTCCAAAGACTGCTGCGCATTCTGTCAATGTAGGCAGCAAGTCTTCTGTGCAATCTGCCAGCAAGTCTGCTGCACAGTCCAAAGCTTCTATCACCAAGTCCAGTACACAATCTGTCTCTGCCGCTGCTGTGTAGTCTGCTATGGCCAGTGCACAAAAGACTTTATATGCTGCCATGGCTAAGTACAAAACTCCTATGCCTCTGGCACAATTGGCTGCCAAATTTCCTGTGCAAACCAACATTCCAGCAACCAGAGTGCAACCTAAGCATTCTGTGGCAAGAACTCCTGATGCGCAAACCACAGTTTCTGTGACCAGAACTCATGCGCAAAGCATTCCTGCGCAAACCAAGAGTGACAGCCTTTTGGCTAAACTCTCTCACAACAAAGGGAGAGATTCTGCTCATCTTCCCAAACACACTATTGTTCCTGCACAATCAACTGGGGGTAGTCCTTTGGCTATTCCTCTTTCTCTTCAAAACAATGGGAAAGGCCCGTTGGTCTTTTCTCAAACTTCCTTGTCCCATGACTTGGAAGACAACAGAGGGAAACGCTCTTTAGCTAACCCTTCGTCTCAAAATAAAGGAAAAGGCCCTTTGGTCTTTTCTCAATCTTCTTCAGTCTTTACTGAAGAAGATCCATCTGAATGTGCCTTGGCACCAATCAGTACCAGAACTATTTCAAATAAGGATTCTTCTTTCCTTTATAACAAGAGAACTTGTATTGATCAAAGGGGTATTTTGCCTACTCCGGTAGCAGAATTCCAGAACCTCCCGACTCTCAAAATTTTCCGTTCCAGATAGGGAAAACTGTTAGTGTCTCAGACAGAAACCCCTGGGGGTGAATTTGCTGATCTCAGAACTTATCTCAACAGACCCACTTCGGTAAAACGCAAACAGCCAATACCGAAGATCAAACATCATCAGAAACAAACCTCCAAGGTCAAAAATCCCGACACTTATGCCAATGAGGTGAGCACTTCCCTGTACACTCAAGGGACTAAACATTTGAAGAATCGGAATCATGTTCCGAATGTTATCAAAGAACAAGTCCCTCAAAGTTTTCCTCGTCCTGTTGTTGTTTCCGATCTTCGAGAACATCTTAGACAAAAATGGGACAATGTCTCAACACCTCCATCTCAACCATCTGATCATCATTGCAATCACAAAGTCATCATTCAATGTTGCTGTCAAACAACAAAACGATCTGTTTTCGAGCGTCTGACTTTTGCTAAATCTGAACCTATGTCAAAGGAAGACAAAGTCTTGTATGCTTCTGTTAACATGACTTCCAGAGACACTGGGGATAAAAGGTGTGCTAAGCACGGCAGGCTTCGTAAGCCAAGCCAGCGGTATTTAGAATTATTCTAAGAATCTTCTGAAGGAGTGTTTCAACATACCCGTTCTCGAAGTCGAGATACAATCGGTCAAAGGAATCTTCCTCAAAACCCTTCAGGTTATTCTTCTTCAGACTATGATGCATATAGTGAAAGCTTTGAACAGACAGTGTCTTCCACTGTACCAAGAGAAGTGACAGCTTATGTTGTCACTGATGATCCAGATGCTTCAATTTCTGTAAATCAGGAACAGCGGATCGCTGCACTTGAAGACAAACTAAAAACCATGGCTGAAATGGTTGCTAGTATGCGTTCCATCATTGTAGCACAACATGCTACACCACCAACTGCACCTACTACTAGTCAAGAGATCATAGCATCTTCGGTACCTGCCAATATTGGGCTGGGGGTAGTATCTTCTCAAATGCCTCCTGTACAAGTGTAAGTTCAAACTACACCTAGTCAGTCTGGAGCTGGGGGTAGTGCTTACAATACTGTTCCTCCTCCTACCATTCCAACTCAACCTGTCCCTTCTTCGTCATCAGAAGATGCCAATGAAGCTGTTAAACTCTTACGAACTCAATTCGAAGCTTTCAAAGAGAAGGACAACTTACAAAGATTGGGGATCAAGCAGCCCTATCCAGTTTAATGGAAGGAAGTCCCGTTCCCACCGAAGTACAAAATCCCAACAATCTCTTTGTTCGATGGCAGTACTTCCCCAAGTCAATTCATCAATCATTTTGAGGTAATGACCGTTCAACTTCAGCCAAATGACGCTCTTCTTACCAGAGTGTTCGTCGGTTGTTTAGCCGGCGTAGCATATGACTGGTACAGAAGTTTGTCCGATGGTTGTATCACTTCCTTTTCAGGTCTCAAACAAATCTTTTTGGAACGGTTCTATGAGGGATTCAACGACATGACTATGTCAGCTCTCAACAAAATCAAATAGAAACATAATAAAACTGCTGAAAGCTTTATCGAACGGTTCCGTCGTAAAGCTTTGAAAATGCCTTCCGGAACTCCAGCTGCTGTCACTATTGATATTTGTAAGGCAAATCTTTTACCTATTATCAGTATGTGGACGGGATCTACCCAATTCCAAGATTGGCCTTCATTCATTGTCAACGCCAAAGCTGCTGAAGTGAGTGCTGATAAATTCAAACAATTGGGGGTACAGATGTCTAACCTCGATCGAGATGAACACCAGACGTCAGGTGGTAGCAACCGCCAAAACAATCGCAAAGCAAAAGAGACTTTGAACATTAATTTGAACAAAAATAAAGAATCTTTAGCAGTCAATGTGGCTCCGCCTACATCCACTCCTACTCCTTCTGCACCTCCACCAAGGGAACCTCGTCCGAAAGTAGAATATTCCTTCGACGAGAATGATACTGCAAGCATCTTTGAGTGTTTACTCAAAAGCAATAAAATTCAACTCCCAGATCCAAAGAAACCTGATGAAGTCGGTAAGACAGATTATCCTAAATATTGTATCTATTACAGGTTCATTGGACATTCTACTCGAGCGTGCTATGTGCTCAAGGGCAAAATTCAAGAGCTTGTCAATGCTGGTGTCGTCACTCTACAGCAAGATGAGAAGACTGTTACTGCAAACATGGTCTCAGTCCAGTTTGGTGCCTTTCCTCCACAGATGATACAGCACGGTGTCATTCCAATTCCTAAAGCTACTCTTGAGATTGAGAATCTCCCACTTCCACCAAATGAAGGTCTTGTTCCCTTGTCTCTTGACAATGGTGAAATTATGTGGATACATCCTGATCTTGCTCCGGAATTTGAGGTGTCCTCTTCTTCCAAGAAGAAAGCTCGCTCTAAAGGCAAAACAAAGACTTGCAACATGGTGTCTTTTGATCCCATAGTTGACGAAGAGATTCTGTTAGGCACCAGATCAGAGAAAGCCTATTTGAAAGATCATTCTCAAGGTCAAGAGGATCCTGCTTCTTCTTCTGAACCTGCCCCAGCACAACCTACTTCTACTGAAGAGATCCCTTCTACATCTTCACCAGTTGTAGTACCTATTCCTCCCAAGCCAATGACGGCTGACAAAGGCAAGCAACAGGTCCGCTTTGATAAACCATTGAAGAAATCATCTCCTACAGGACTTGAAAAGCCGTACAATTTTGATATATTGGCTCAACTGGCCAATACACCGGCTAGGCTATCAATTTTTGAGCTCTTGCGTCTTTCTAAGGAGACTCGAGAGACTTTAAGTGAAGCTCTGATGCAGGCTGAAACTTGCCTAACTCTTCTCAAAAAGCCGGAATCAGAACCAGTCTCTTGCCGTCACTGTCATAGTGTCCTGGAGTTGATTCCAAACATCACTTTCACTCAGGATGATATGATGCTGGAAGATAATAGACATGATCGTCCTCTCTACTATACAGGATATGTCGATTCGATGAAGGTCGATCGTATCCTTATAGATCCAGGGTCTGTACTTAGTATTATGCCAAAGACAATGCTAGATGCGTTGAAGATACCAGTGCATAGTCTTTCAAGTACAATCACTACTATTCTGGGATTCAACCAAGGAAGGAGTGAACCATTGGGCAAGATCCGCCTAAAACTTCAAATAGGCAATCTTCGCACAAAGGTGACCTTTTATATCATTGACAATCATGGTTGTTCTTACAACGCTCTTCTGGGAAGACCATTCCTTCATGAACATAATGTTGTTCCCTCAACTCTTCATCAATGCTTTAAATACGTTGATGACAAAGGACAAGTTCACAAGGAAGTTGCAGACCTTTATCCTTTCAAGGGCGTTGAAGCGTATTGCAACGATGCTCGTATGTACAAGGAGGAATTTATGAAAGTGGTATTGGCCATGGATACTGAAGAAGATCAAAGAGCAATGCCCAATGATACTCTCATCATACCTGTCAAAGGGCGTGTTTCTCATCCTCAGTCTTCTAAACCACTGGCTATTCACTTGCCGGTTCAAGAAAAATTAGTTGATGCTGATCAAAATCAAAGGGAGCTCACCTCTTCTGAGCCACTTGTTATCGACTTACGTCGTAACAAGGACAAAAAGCAGCTCGCTTCTTCTGAGCCTCTTGTTGTTGATTTAATTCACAACAAAGAAAAAAGGGAGCTCACCTCCTCTGAGCCACTTGTTATAGACCTTCATCGTAACAAGCCTCCTCCACGTTCTTCTTCTCCCCCTCTTGTAATCAATCTGACCAAGCCTGCTAAGGCTAAAGGTCTTGATGTAAATACAGATATACATATCAATGAAAAAGCATCTACTTTCCAGTATACTGATGTTATTTATCATACTAAATACTATTTGGATATGTTAGATAGCTTTCAATCATTTACAATGGGAGTTGTACAAACTCTTCAAACAGAAGTTTCATGTGAACACCCAAAAGATTCATATCGTATTGTTCCTGCTCGCAAGAAAGGTGAACGTCCAATACTTTTTAGTAAAAGACCGGAACAAAATTTTAGCTACACGGATGATAGCAAAGTTAACGACACGGGACATCTTCAATTCCGTCGTTACAGTCAACAATCAAAAGACATTGTCCGAAAGATGGGTTACAACTTCAAAAGTGGCCTCAACTACGGTAAGGGAAGAAAAACTCCTCTCCGTATCGCTGTTCCACATGGAAAGTCAGAAATGTATTACAGCAGGACCAAAAGAGGTCTCGGATATGCTTCCCCTCTAATGTTATCCCCAGCAGTCTCTGACTCTGATAGCGAAGAATATTCTAATTCTTCCGATTCCAGATCATGGGATTCTGACACTAGCATTGGTGAAGTCCATCGTATAATCGTATCTTCCAATATGGTTTTTGCTGAACTCCCGGAAGGATATGATGAGGACATTGAAGAAAGTTCTGAAACAGATCCTTGGGCTCAACATATGGATAATCAGTGGGTACTCCGATTTGAACAAAGAGAACCTCCTACTGAAGATCAACTAGTTCAAATTAATGTAGGAGAAAGCGAGTCGCCTCGTCCTATCTTTATTAGCAAGAATCTTCCAGAAGCAGATAAGCAAGAGTTGGTTCTTCTCATTAAAGAATATATTGATGTCTTTGCTTGGAGTTACGAGGACATGCCAGGTTTAGATCCCAAGATTGCTACTCATAAACTGAACATTCTTTCCAATGCTAAACCAGTCAAACACCAGCAAAGGCGATTCAAGCCTGAAATGATGGACGCAATCGATGATGAAGTCAAGAAGCTTATCGCTTGTGGCTTTATTCGAGAAGAACAACATCCTGATTGGGTAGCCAACGTTGTTCCAGTCTTGAAGAAAACCGGCAAAGTTCGAGTCTGTATCGACTTTCGGAATCTTAATAAAGCATGTCCGAAAGATGAATTTTCTCTCCCTATCATGGACGTTATGATTGACAATACCTGTGGGTTCGAGCGAATATCTTTTATGGATGGATTCTCTGGATACAATCAGATCAAGATGAATCCTGAAGATGAAAAACACACATCTTTCCGTACTCCTCGGGGAGTTTATTGTTACACAGTGATGCCATTTGGTCTCAAGAACGCTGGTACAACTTACCAATGGGCCATGAGTACCATTTTCAGAGAACATCTTCATAAAACAGTCGAATGTTATGTTGACGATATTGCTGTTAAAAGTCATCTAAAAGAAGATCATATCCAAGATTTGAGAACAATCTTCAATCTCATGCGTCAACATCAGCTCAAGATGAATCCCACCAAGTCATTCTTGGGTGTCTCTAGTGGTAAGTTTCTCGGCTTCGTCATTACCTCTAAGGGTATACACGTGGATCCCGAGAAGATCAAAGCCATTTAAGAGATGCGTCCTCCACGCAACCTAAAAGAGCTACGACGATTCCAAGGCCGACTTGCGTATATCAGGCGATTCATTTCGAACTTATCTAGACGCTACAGACCATTTACTCAGCTAATAAAAAAAGGTGTATCTTTTATTTGGACTGAAGAATGTCAACAAGCATTCGACGACATTAAACGATATCTCATGAACCCATCAGTTTTGGTGCCACCAATCTCAGGCATTCCATTCTTAATGTATGTCCGTGCTATGGATCATTCGTTGGGTGCTTTACTCGCCCAAAAGAACAAAGAAGGTCACGAATAGGCCATCTACTATCTCAGTCGTACTATGATTGGTGCTGAACACCGTTATAGTCCGGTTGAAAAAGAATGTCTAGCTCTTATGTTCGCTGTTCAAAAGATAAGACATTACATCATTGGTCAAACCATTCATGTCATATCCCGAGTCAATCCTCTTCGGGTATTAATGAAGAAGCCTAGCACACTCAATTCTCGGCTTGCTACATGGGCCATCCTTCTAGCCCAATATGACATGGTGTATGTTCCTCAAAAATCTGTCAAAGGTCAAGCACTGGCGGATTTCTTAGCGGCTCATCCCGTACCAGAAACATCCAAGCTTTATGATGAAATTCCAGACGAGACGTTGGAAGTCAATCTGATCTCTGAAAAATTTCTGACTTGGCGTTTATTCTTTGATGGAGCATCCAGGATCGGACCCAATGTGCTATCGTAGCAGGAGTTGGAGTTGTTCTTGTTTCCCCAGACGGATCAACTATCCAAAGAGCCTACTCTCTAGATGAGCCTTGCTCTAACAACGTAGCAGAGTACAATGCTCTACTTATCGGTCTTCAATTAGCCAAGCAATTGAACATTGAATATCTCGAAGTTTACGGCAACTCTAAGCTGGTTGTTAACCAGGTTAGAGGAACTTATGAAGTCCGTCATCAAGATCTGGTACCTTACTTTGAAGCAGCAATCAACATGGCTACATCATTCAAAGCTTTCTTTATCGAATATGTACGCCGAGCTTGCAACACTGAAGCAGATGCCTTAGCCAATCTTGTAGCAGTCTTAGCTGTCCCCATCAGAAGACAACAAGTGGTGGTTATTTCTAATCGAGAATTGTTTTGCGTAGAAAACAATCATAAAATTGAGTTCAGTAATTTTATTGAAATTAATGTTATCGACGAAGATTGGAGAACTCCTTTCATCGACTTTGTGGTTCATGACATACTCCCCGAAGATCCTAAGGAGGCTACAAGTATTCGACGACGTTCTCTACAATTCTACTACAATCAAACCACTAAGACTCTCTATCGACGGACTTATGACGGTCTTTTTCTATGCTGTTTAGCTGGTGAAGAGGTAAAACAAGTACTGCATGAAGCTCACGATGGTGTCTGCGGAGCACATCAGCCCGGTCCTAAACTACAGGATCGTATCCGAAGAATGGGTTATTACTGGCCCTCTATGGTATCAGATGCCATTGAATATGCAAAGAAATGTCGAGCCTGTCAAATCCATGCAGATTTCATTCATCAACCTTCGGAATTTCTATATCCGACAGCCGTTTCTTGGCCTTTCGAAGCTTGGGGTATGGATGTCATAGGTCCTATTAATCCTCCTTCCTCTAGAGGACATCGGTTCATTTTAGCAATAACAGACTACTTCTCTAAGTGGGCTGAAGCTATACCTTTGGCTGAAGTCAAGACCAGTAGTGTTATCAACTTCGTCAAACATCATGTCATTTATCGATTTGGTGTCCCTCGACGAATTATTCATGACAACGGACCGCAATTCATCAGCCAAAAATTTATCAGATTCTGTGATGATCACCGGATTGATAATATCGCTTCGACTGCCTACAATCCTGCTGCTAACGGTTTAGCCGAAGCCTTCAACAAAACTATTATCAAGCTTCTCAAAAAGTTTGTATCTACTAACAAACGGAATTGGAGTGAAAAGCTTGGCGAATGTCTATGGGCCTACCGAACTACGGTCCGTAATCCTACGGGTTTTACACCATTCTCTTTGGTATATGGCTGTGAAGCTGTTCTTCCTCTGGAACTTCAAATTCCTTCTTTAAGGATTGCCATTGCTAACGAGCTTACTACAGAGAACAATGACCTTCTTCGACTTCAAGAATTGGAGGCATTGGATGAAAAGAGATTAATGGCTCAACAACATATTGAGTTATATCAAGCCCGCATCTCGAAGACTTTCAACCGTAAAGTGAAGGTCAGAGCCTTTCAGCAAGGAGAACTTGTTTTAACAGTCAGACGTCCTATGACTATGACTCATATAAGCAAAGGCAAGTTCGACGCAAAGTGGAAAGGTCCATATATTGTGAGCAAAGTCTTCTCAAATGGAGCGTATCAACTCTTAGAACTGGATGGACGAATTGCAATGATGTCTATCAATGGCAAATTCCTTAAAAAGTACTATGTATAAATATAAATATTTATAAATCATCAGACAAGTTCATGTTTATAAATAAAATTTTATTTAATCATGAATGATAGTACATGATATTAAGGAAGATCACTATCATCCTTCTCTACATTCGGACGCGGACCACTACCGTCCTTTTCAAAAATACGGTCAGCAAAAGAGCCGAGAACCTCTTTGCTGGAGCCCACGAGGAACTTGCAGGCAGCCATCCTCATGGCTTCTTCTTCTTTAGTCTTTCCTAGTTCATGCAGAAAGTCCAGGATGTCTCTTGGTGGCTTGGGTGCAGACGAACCTTCGCCTGCTTCTGCTTCCTTCGACTGAATTGGATCAACAGGAAGTTCTTTAACGTCTTCTTCAACCTTCGGGGCGAGCTCAGTCTTCTTGAGTGCATCTTCAGATGACATTTTTATGTTGAAAAGTGAAAGTGCTCATTCCTGTTAGATTTTTGTCCTATTTATAGGCAGAGATTTCTCAAACAACGAAGCGACACATTCATCCGACGGTTCGTCCGTTCATTCATTATCACCTGACGGTTCATCCGTTCATTTAAATCCCTTGATGGTTCATCCGTTCACCACATTCATCCGACGGTTCGTCCGTTCATTACATTCATCTGACGGTTCATCCGTTCATTTAATTCACTTGACGGTTCGTCTGTTCATTACATTCATCCGATGGTTTACCCATTCACATTCATCCGACGGTTCATCTGTTTATTTAATCCACTTGACGGTCCGCCCGTTCATTCATCATTACCTGACGGTTCATCCGTTCATTTAATTCTCTTGACGGTTCATTCGTTCATTTAATTCATTTGACGGTTCGTCCGTTCATTACATTCATCCGATGGTTCATCCGTTCATTTAATTCACTTGACGGTTCGTCCGTTCATTACATTCATCCGATGGTTCACCCATTCACATTCATCCGACGGTTCATCTGTTCATTTAATCCACTTGACGGTCCGCCCGTTCATTCATCATCACCTGACGGTTCATCCGTTCATTTAATTCTCTTGACGGTTCATCCGTTCATTTAATTCATTTGACGGTTCGTCCGTTCATTACATTCATCCGATGGTTCACCCATTCACATTCATCCGACGGTTCGCCCGTTCATTCATTATCACTTGACGGTTTATCCGTTCGTTTTATCATTCGATGGTTTTTCCGTTCATCTCACATCCATATCAGCAACTTGTCGTTTTTGATTAAGTTGTCAATTGAAATAATAGTATTCAATATATTCTGCCACGTCCATATTACATCTGAGCAGATATAATGAATATAATTATTTTCTACAAGAAATATATCATGTCTTGCACCTCTGAATATATTTTCTATCTCTATTATTTATATCTAAACAAGATATGCAATAAATAATGGAGCCACAGCAAAATGTATTTTATTTATTAAAATACGAGGCATTACAAAAAACACATCTACGATAAAAGATATAAAAAGTTCTATCAAGAAGGAGGAATGATCAAATTGTCGATCTGCTGTTTCAGAGTCTGCAGCTCTTCTTCATGAGTGGATGTTACCCTCCTTCTAGCCTCTTCCATTCCAGTCTCTTCATTAAAGACGGGCATTTCTACAGTCCGACGAGTGATCTCTGCACCATGAGTTGCATCGTACTCAGCCTTCTCTTGAATCAAAGCATTGAATTGATCAATCACAAGTTGATGATTAGCAGTTTCTTCTTCTAATTCTTGCTGGAGACGAACAATTTCTGCTTTCAGTTCAGCAGTTCTCTGTCCTTTTCTTTCAGCCATCAAAGTTACTGATTCTAGCTTGGAATTGTATTCAGCAGACTTTGTGGAATAAGCCTCCAAAAGATTTTGAAGATTCATCCTTTCCATATCAGCTGCTTGGGCCATTCGCTCGAACTCAGCCTGCACTAGAGATTCTATTTTCTTCTGTTTGAGCTCCTTATATTTCTTTATGGAGACTTCTAACTCATCCAGTATATGCTCAAGGAGAGTAGCTTGAGCTTCATCACCTTGCTCCCTTACAGCCCTCACCAAGAGAGAAGTTGGTTTTTTCACCATAAAGAAATCAGCTCCCTCTTTATCTATTATTTTGTTGACGAGGGGTCTCAGCGACTCAAAGAAACATCTGGTGAATGATTGAACAACTTGTTGATTAATTGCCAGAGTCCCAGGAGTCGCAGCTACTCCTATTGAAGATGAGGCAGCAGGATGCTCGATCCTTTGTGTCTGGATGGTAGGCTCTTTAAACAAAGGAGCCAGAGTGGAGCTATTCGCCCCTCCTGTTTGTTTCTCTGTAAAAGTAAAATTGTCAGTCGTTTTCCAATAATCTAGAAGATTAAATGAAGATAGTCCTACCTTGGTTCGATCCAACAATAGGCTTATCCCCTGCAGAAATAGACTCCAGCTGAGCAGAAGTCACTTCAGCCGCAATAGCTTGGCTACTGCCCGCCTCAGAACCACAAGACAAATGATGACTACTACTAATAACCACCGTCGTTATGGGCACTATAGCGAAGTCCGTTGGAGGTGTTGGAGGAGTCTCGTGATCTACAGAAAATACAAGTAAAGATATTAGCTATCATTTCATTCAAGAGGAGATTGCTAATTTCATTTTATACCTTGAGGATCATTGGCAGGGGTTTCTTCCAGGGTTTCTTCATTTATTGCTTCTTCGGGAACCTCAACATCCTTTTCGGGATTTAAGGTATCGGTATCATTCTCTGGAGCCTCAACATCCTTTTTAGGATCTAAGGTCTCAGCAGCATTCTCTGGGATTTCAATATCCTCATCATCTACATCATTGGCAGCAGCAGGAGATGCGTGCACTTCATCATCTTCTTCAATATTTTGTATGTAGTCATCAACATTATCAGATGAAGAACTCTCATCATCTTCGTCTTCTTCTGGTGCCTTCTCGCTGGTAGTCGCGGCTTGGTCACCATAATTACCCAGAGGACTGTAGATACAATCTTCTAAAGCTGCAATTACTTCGCGATCTTCTTCTTCGCGAAGGGTTCTCGGAGTAGGCGGAAGCTCAACAATCTGTAACTGCTTTTCCCTCACTTCCTCCGCAGTACTTCCTCTAGGCCCTTCGGCCTCAGTTCCTGGAGCAAGATCTGTCCTTTGCTCGATATCCTCTCTATGTTCAGGACTAGGAGTCTTATTCCTAGGTTCTAGAACAGGAGTGGGAGATGGAAAGATTACTCCAGCTGCAGCATCCATTACCATGGAAGACGGGGCTCGATTCTTTCTCTGGGCCAGCTTCTTTCTTTTCAATGGCCTATCAGGACTCTCTATATTGAAAATTTTAACTTGTTTCTGCATGGAAGTTGGTGTTGTAGCCTCCTCTTGTTGAGTTGACCCGGCCAGTTGCCGAGACTGAGATCGAGTAGTGATTCTTTCAGAAGAGTAATCTAAAATCAACTTCTTCTATGCTGCCGGAGCAGGAGGCTCCTCCCTTCTCCTTTTCTTTGCAGGAGATTTACCCACTTTCAGAGAGATACGCATTACTGCATTTACTTCTTGAGGGAACATCATATCCCTCGAAACTTCCAAAGGAGCATTGGCTGGCTCGTACACCTCATCATTTATAGGGATCGACAGAGAAAGTTTTCCTTTCTTCAATCTCGTCGAAGAAGCGAAACTATCTGCGAGATTAAAATTCTCGGCAAAAGTGTTCACGGATGTATAAAATACTGTATAAGTAAATAGTATCCTGGGACCATGAGTGCTACTTGCCGGCATCGAGAATATGGCCTTCGTATCACGGGCATTATAGTAAGCCCAGGCTCGGGCCCCGTCTATCAGAAAACCCTTACCTTGGAGGCAGGTGATTGTATTCCCCACATGGAATTGATCATATCCAAACTGCCGAGCAAATCGGCTTGGGAGATATGGTTCCAAGTAACATTCCTCTTCGAACCGGTATACCAGATGAGACGGTCGAATTGTCTTCAACCATTCAAAGGCTGCACGGTTTAGAGGTTGCATCTTTGAGTCCACCATGTTTGTTGGCATATGGTCATATCCAGTCGGGAGAGGAGCACAACAAAAGTTCTATCCTCTATTCAGATTTAGAACATATCTGCACTCGCTCAAAGAAGTGTACTTCCATTTTCCATGAGAGTACCTTCGCAGAAAGCTACCATCAACCGGTCCCAGGCCGGGGTCCATTAAAGTGGGATAGTGGAGAAGCAACCATCCAAATAGATATGTGTATGGCAGTTCTAGGCGAGGTAACTCTTTCTCTCCTTTGGCCTTCAGCATCAAATCGATATATAGACGAAGACTTGCATTTAATTTGCAAGTCATTGCTGATAACAGGTCCACCTTGTAGCCCAAGACTAACTTGACGGCGGCAAAAAGAACGCCACGATGAAAGCGGTCCACAGCACTGGATCTGGGAACCACGAACCGCCGAAGCCAGTATGTCAGAAACCCTGCCAGTTGGGCTTCTTTTGACATGGGTCTATAACCCATTCTCAAATAACTCTCCAGATTGTCCCCTTTCTTTAAAGGAGGATATTCATAATCATCTTTCACTTGTTTATCAAAATTACCACTCTGTTCCATCAGCTTCATAACTTCTGTATTGCTCAAAGGTTTGAAGAAATTTGGATAGCATTTGTCGTTCTCCTTGGTCTTCTTTTCTTCTATGTGGTTGAGGAACAGATAGGGTAACCATTTCGAAGAATAACAGGTGTTAACTGTAGCACACTTATAAAATAGGGAGCAGATCTTGTAATGGCATAGCAGTTCCTCGAATACTGCTACCATTGCTGTATTTTCCTTTCTAAGTTTATCCAACTCGTCATTAGTTGGTACATACTATTCATATGGAGCGTCTGCCATTGGCAAGTATGAGATATATTTCATCTCGTGGATTGCAAATCCAATTTCTCCACCAGGGGTCATAAAAGTTCCTATTCTATAGTTGTATCTTTCAGCCAAGGCCAAGAACATGTGTGGATTGGGTGCAAAATCATAAACAGTGGCGTACACTACTTGGTACAGATTGATCTGTTGAAGTCTTTCTTCAAATGTTGTCAGAATCCAATTGGCAATACAGTTCCATCTCCTATAATCTGGATTCACCCATCCAGTTAATCTGATATCCTGTTCGGGGTACTTTCCTTCAGCTTTCGCAAATTTATTTGCAAATATCGGTGTTCTGACAGGCATCAACATAGAGGAGTTCTCTGGGGGAATGCAACCTGGTCTCAAGCCCCTCAATAAGACACTGTATCGATCAGAGGAGCTGTAGAACATATCCTTCTTATTTGGCCCCTTCTTCACGAAAATTTTCCCTACACGGGCGTCTTGAAAAAGAGTGATGTTCCACTCCATCTTCCTCGGATAGCTTGCAAGAGCGTACCGGGATAAAGGGAGACAACGGGCAATATCTGGTATGAAGAAAGACCTATCTTCCTGATGGACTATTCTTTCCTCCATCCTCGGCCTTGGTTGCGAGCTTTTCTCAAAAGCCTCACCAAACAAGAATAAAGGTTTCTTATGAATAACAGCGTCTGCTGATTCCAAGGGATGTCCATTCATTAAACACAGTAGAGTCTCATTGTCTTGAGATATCAGAATCGCCTGGCGGGAGGTCGGTAGATCATACTGGGGATAATGTACATGGGAGAGATCCTCTTTATACTCAGACTCTGAAAGAGTTCCCTCAAAAGTTTCATATTCTGGATCTTCTCTCACATTAACTGCATCAAACAGAGAAAATAAAAATCAGTACAAGTCAAGTCAAAGATTCTGTCATCAATTTGTGCAAAATCAGAATGCGCAACATCAGATTGAGCAGCATCAGTTTGCGCAAACGTCAGACTGCGCGAATAAACAGTCATCAGTTTGCGCTGACAATCTCGCACAAATCAGCAGATTGCGCTGACATCTGCCAGCGCAGTTCAACCGATTGCGCAGAAAGTCACTCTTCATAAAAATGAAGAGTTAACTGATTTGTGCAACCAGAACCCTAAAAAGGGTGGTGCAGTATGATTGCATCTCTATAAAGAGATGGATTTTGAAGAACAGTGATATCAAAACCCTAAAAAGGGTTTTTGATAGCTCTCTACCTGACATCGCAGGGTACGCGGATTCATGACGAGAAGCTCGTCGTGCAACTCTGTCTGATGACTCGGCCGGGGCCTTGCCCTTATCGACTGCGGAGGATCGTCGGGGCGCCATGAAGATCGTCGGAGAAGGAAGTCGAAGTTTGCTCAAAAATTTCTTTCTCTCAAATACAAAGAAGGCAAAGTAAAGAAATGAAACGAAGAAGAAAGCTATTTATAATTTTCGAAAATGAAACGGCTGCCTCAGTTTGCGCCTAAAATTGAGGAGAATACCTCATATTGTGCAGCCAGCTCACATCATGCGCAAATTGATTTAAATTTTAAAATTTAAAGTATTTCGAAATTTTGAATAAGTTCAACTTTCGAAAACTTTGAGGGGGTCGTGTAGGTCCTAAAAAATCAAGTGGCACACATCAACAAAGTCAGAAAATCAAGAAATACAACTTTCAGATGACTTGCGCAGACAACAGATTGCACATCATTCAGATTGCGCAGGATCGATTGCGCACACTCTCAACTGCACAAGCTGACGTGGCACAAGTCATCATTACCTGACACAATCAAATCTTCTGACAACTGACAGCACGGAGATCGAGACGGCCGTTCGTTTAATCGTGCAGCACGGCGCTCGAGGACAGCTGGCAGCGTAATCCATATCTGCACAAATCAAGTTGGCACAATCCATTTCCTGTGCAAATAAAGTCGGCACAAACCAAAGTCTGTGCAGTTCAATGTGCGCGTTCTACCAGTACAAATGATAAAGTACACGTGGCATTCATGCCATCAATTGCTCATTTCGTGGCAACTACCTGTGCACGATCATGCGTATTTCAATCAAATGATGCCATATGTCCAAGACAGTTAACCCATGATCCAGCAACTGCCTGCGCAGTCCATGGCTGCGCAATCCATCATGCACAGTCCAGAATAACTAAAAGTTAGTTATTTCTCAGAACTCTATAATTAGAGTTTCAAGTCTTCATTCAAGGGGATCACGAATCAATAATCAGAGATCAGAGAGTTCAGGAGTTCTTGCCCAAGTGCTACTGCATTCTTCCGAGGCTTTTGCCTTCAACTTCTGAGGCTTTCTGCCTTCAATTCCAGAGTTGTTCTCAACTTCAGAGGCTTCGTCTTCAAAGTTCACATCGTCCAAGGGATAAAGCAATCGTCATCTAGATTGGATTCCTAAAGTTGTACCATTCCCAGATTTCAAATTGTAATTTTTTACAAAGTTTGTATCAATAAAGTTCTTCAACTTTTGTTTTTGCAAACAACAGTCACTTAACACTCATAGCTCACCCTCTCATAGCACTCATATACACACATGTGTATCATCATGCACACACACAAATCAGCTATCACTCACACATGAATTTCCACTTTACACACTCACACATATTGCACACACCCTCTATCCTAGAAACCTAACACACACTTCACTCCACACATAGCTCACACTCTCATATCTCACACACACACGTCTACACATATATAATCCAGACACACATTATGCATATATATATATATAAAATATATATATATATATATATATATATATATATATATATATATATATATATATTTATATATATATTTCCTAATCTACATGTATGTGTATTTACATATATATATATTGTGGGTAAATAGTTACTAGTGTGTATGTGAATGTGTAGTAGGGATTTCATTAGCCTATTTGTATTTGGCCCATGGCCTAGGTAGAGTGGCCTATGGCATGTGGTGATACACTTGTGTATCACTAGGCTAGGGTGACTTGTGTGGTATTTAGTTAGTTGACCTAGAATTGACTGGTTAAGCCTAGGTTTGACCAACCTAGACTAGTTTGACCAAGTTTAACCCTGTTTGACCTTGGTTGACCAATTTAGACTAGAGTTGACCTAGTTTGACTGCTAGAGTTGACTTTAGCCTAGATTGACCCCATACATCATGTAGATGCATAGTAGCAGTCTATTTTATTATTTTAGACATGTTGTGACTTGTACTGTTCTATAGGAGACAGACACCACTCCTCGGACAGTAGATATTCTTCAGATACTCAGGATACAGGCGAGTATATTCTCTGATCATTTCATATCCTGTTAGAATTATTCTCCTACTTTAAATTACTTTACTTGATACTGTCATGTTGGTCACACGGATTAGTACTATATGGATCCTTTCTTGAGATGTTATCCCCTCACGGAGCATCGGATACTACATGTTCTGTGCGTTTTACTTATATTGTGTATCACTATACTTCATGGTTCATTGAATTACTTGTGACATGTACTCTCATAATCACAGAGTCTTCCTTGAATCACCCATTTATGGGCATTCCTAGAATCACCCATTTTTGGGCCTACCATGCATCACCCCTTGTGGGCGATTGCATGGATCATAACATAACCTAGCTGGATCCTTGTGTATTGATTGGGGGTACGGGAGAGTAGAAGTAGACATGTGAATAATATCCAAGTAGTATAGTTCCCAGAATCACTCCATAGTATAGTTCCCAGAATCTCCTATGCCATTCACATGTCTATATTGTACTCTGACTCACTAGCCACTGTTAGTCCTCTACTTATAGTAGATATTTCTATTACATTTCTCTCTCTATTTACATTCTGTACTTTCTTCAGTTCCTGTATCTTACTTTACTGTATGATTATATTTTCTAACCTGCTATGAACTGTTGAGATGTATTATGCTCGTTTCTGTCCTGACTGGACCTGTTGAAAATATTATAGAGGACGAGGAGGAGGCCTGTGTGGATACCTTCTATGGGACAACCCTAGACGACACTTGTGAGCTGGAATCTCAGGAGGACCCAGCTCTAGCTGATGACATTACCCCTACTGCCTAGACTAGTTTAGTTAGGCTTTATCTTACTTCTGTCGTCTTGGGACTAGTTTAGTTAGGCTTTATTTCTGTCATTAAGATCTGGATTGTATATATTCTTTCATATTCAGTAGTTGAGACCTTGTATTATGGATGTTTGCTGAGATGTTATCTTAGACACTTAGACTCTTCTGATCATCTGTATTTTATTTGAGTTCTATATCATATCGTGCTCCTTCTTCCTTAGTTGTGATTTAGTTTACATTCTGCTATGTCACCCCCATTCGAGGAGTATAAACTGTTAGCCTTATACTGTTGGATGCATGAGACCTAGGACAGCGTTCTATCGCAGACACTGCGACATAGGCTGGACGTACCTACTTCTCGTGCCCTTACTCTAGGGTGCGGGTCGTGACACGAGTAGTAAGAAGGTAATGTGTGCCGTTCTGCTGCTACGGTTGTGGGCAAAAGACTGGTGGAAAGCAAAGATGCCGACGCTGCTCGTAACGGCTATAAATGGAAAAATTTCACGGGCCTCGTTCAAGAAGGCATTGTTGGATCAGTATCTGCCTCCAGCCATGAGTAAGAAGATGGAGAATGACTTCATAACTCTGAAACAAGAAAATATGTTCGTGGAGGACTATGAATCTCAATTTGCCAAGCAGACAAATTTTGCTGCATGACCTAGAGCCTAACCATATTATTAGGATGATTTAATTATCATTTTTAGCCTAGGGGTAATTTGGTCATTTTGACTTATTTGAATTATTTAATGATTTATTGAATTGGTGAATTCTAGGTTGACTTGACTTGTTGAGACCTAGTGAACTAGCCTAGAAGCTAACCCTAGCCATGGTGACCCTAGTCTAACTTAGGTTAACCTACTTTTAGTCATTAGAAACTAATTTTAGAATGAGGGGATTTGGTTTAGTGAATTTAAGTCATGGCTTATGGTTTCATGAAATGACTTATGGCTTAATGATTGTTTGATCATGACTTAAGCCCATGGGCCAATTTAGGAAACCCTAACCCTAATTCCTTCTTTTATGACCAGCCATAGGGATCTCCACCCTATATAAACACTTATTCTCTAGGGCTTGCCTCTTTCTTTTATTCATTTCAACATCGGAAAAGAAAGGTATTTGTCCCCCTTCCAAAAATTCCCATAAATCTATTTTAATTCATTTTTAATCCTAGTGTCTTGCATTAGAACCTAATACTCTCCTATTTTTTGATTGTGGGGTTTAATCCCAGCTTTGGATCAATTTGGAGCTTTTGCCATCAAGAGGAGGAATCCCCCATTTGAAGCTTTTCCAAGCTTTTTGGACATATAGGTAAAATCCTTTAAATTGATTTAAATTTTAGTTTTCTTTGCATGTAGGGCTAGATCTAGGAGTCCCCTAGGTGTCCCCAAAATTTGGGTGAATTTTGTGTCCGTTTGGTGTCCGTATCGGGCACGTGTCATAGTGTTTGTTAGGTGTTCGACGAAATGCCTCAATGGATTGAATGTTAATGTTTTTCAAAACAAATTACAGATTTGGAAAGCTTATTATATGTAGATTATGTTTGTATATGACTGAACACGTATTGGGTTAGTTTTTGTGTCCAAAATTGGACACGAACGCGTGCACGAGGACACCGTACAGTGTCCTGCTGCTCGGGTACTGTAGCGGACACGACACTGCACGTCTTGACACAAAATTTTGTAAACACCTAGGACACATGACTGACACAGCGCACACAAAATTTTAGGACATTTAATCGAACGGATTGGGAGAAATCCCATCCACATCGAATTGGCACTGCACGACACGCGGTTTAAAACGCGCGCTGATACGCGCGTTTAACTTCGACACGGCGACACGCCAACACGGTACAGGGTGTTAGACACCTAGCCCTATGATAGGCGAACCCACGTGCATGAGCACAATACACGTGTCGCCTTGTGTCGAGAGCACGAGGGCTCGACACGGCTGCACGAGGCCCATGTTGCACTGTTTCCTGACACAGTTATTTCGTTAGTTTTGACACGATTGTGTCCACTTCGTGGACACGTATAGGCTTGTGGGGACACGTGCACTTGTGTTTTATATTTACCAACCTATTAATTGTGATTTAACTGTTAATTTCTAATTCAAAATAGAGAAATCCTAATTTTCTGATACTGTACAGTAATTTCCTATTTCTAGGTTTTTTGAATGGTTTTAAATGCAGTTTAAATGTTAATTTACATAGTTTTACATGTTGTTTATTCTGGGGATTACATGTTGGATGATTAGGGTTTGCCATGTGGAAGTTTGGTTGGAAATTGTTTGTGTTCGAGTATGCATTTGACTCTCATAACTATTTCCTGAACAACCTATTAATATACATTGATTTTTGAACTTAAGACCTTTGAGATACATGATAGGTTTGCTAACATTTGTCTTAAACTGAACTTATTGTGGACTGGACATTTCATTGCATTATACTGAACTTGTTATCACACATAAACTGAACACTAGGATGTGCATGACACTTGTTTAACTGGACACCATACTGTACACTGCACACATTGATATGTCTTGACTGAAATCTGAACAAACACAGCCCCTAACCCTTTATGCATGCCTAACTTGTTCACACCTTATACATACACACATTCATTGAGTAGTTTCTAACTACATGTATTAAATTGTATATAGATTGATCTACACAGGAATGGTTGATATGGTATATAGATGGTTTATATGTCAATTTGGGTAAGAATATCTGAGTTTAAGTAGTAGAGAGTGAGTTAGTGTTTGGGAATATTCATGTGGACTGTTGACTGAACTAGGATGATATGTAAATCTGAGATTGAATGAGGTAGTTGATAAGCTAAAGGAAAACTGAGAATGGAGATAGGACAATAGTTAGATGCAGGATATTCTAGTGTTAGTTAAGAAAATATTAGCTAGGATATTAGAATCTATTAGGTATCAGTTGGTTAGAAAGGGTTCAAGAAAGAGGATGCAGTATCAGACCTTGACACTTGTGTATCAGAGTTTATGAGTGTTAGTGTATGTCTCTGTACATATATACATATATATATATATGTTGGACAATGCAAATTTGCTCTGTTACAAGGTACCAAGTGCACTGGTTCAGGTTTAGGGGCAGTGGAAGTTAGTGTCCAGGTTGTAATGTTAGAGGTTAGTGAGGTTCAGGGAACTAAGTGAAGTAATATTTAGGGAGATATGTGAATGTGTTTTAGTGTGTGTCTTGGTGTGTAGAGTAGAGTATTGTATTTGGTAACATGGTTGTAGGAAATGCCAAGTAGTAGAGGGTTTGTTATATACTCTATAGGGTTATGAGTTATAAAGTTAGATGTAGAGGTTGGATAGATACATATAGTTATATTCATGTATTTAACTTGTAGACATACAAATAGGATGTATGTGTTCATATTACATGTATATGGGGTAAGTTAGCTAAATTCATATGGTGGCTTATAGTTGAGTCTAATTTAGACTGATTTGGTTTGATACCTAGAAGCCCAAACCCTAAATGTTGGCTTGGGTTGACCCAGAGTTGACCAAGTTTGACTTGGACCTAGTTTGACCTAGATAGTTGACCCAGAGTTGACCAAGTTTGACTTGGACCTAGTTTGACCTAGACAGTTGACCAGGTTTGACTTAGAGTTGACTTTGACCTAGATTGGCCTAGAAATCATGTAGATTGCATCATAAACTTCATTGTCTTATTTTAAACACATTATAACCTGTATTACTCTGTTTAGGACATTGTGACTCCGGTACAGACATCTGATATTATACTACTCTTTTCAGAGTAGCAGGCGAGTACATTCTCTGATAGTTCTCTCATTTACTTGTCAATTACTGTACTTCAGTTCTATTTAGTTGTATGCGATTCTCTGTTACAACACGTATGGATATTTCTGGGTTCATGTATATGACACACATTTATTATCTGTCCTCTATTACTGGAATCATTCTGGAATCATTCTGGAATCATTTACTGGTGTCATTGTATCTAGCTGGACTCATTTTGAATCATTGTGTCGGAATTCTGGATTCACTTGCTGGGAGGGGAAATACTAGAGTAAGACATGTAGACATACCCCCATTTCTTGAATCACCCTTTGCTGGAATCAAACTGGAATGATAGCCATCTCACACCCGGCCAGGTGTGTGATGTGCCGGATTACCTATAGCCGTTTACATGTCGATCTCGGTATTTTAAAACACACTGCTAGAGTATAGGCTGGACTCATCCTGGAATCATTGATCACTATAACTGGAATCGTCCCTTACTGGATTCATCTTGTATTAGATTCATCTTGTACTGGACTTACATTGGAGTTACACTGGTCTACATTGCTGTCTGGACTTTATATCATATTACCCTGGCTCAGTTAGTTCTATTTTTACAGTCTTCTTTGCTATGATTCTTCTCTTGTTTAGTTATTTACTTTCCTTGTACTTTATCTGTCTTTCTTACCATCACCTGAATATAAACTGCCATTTTCATCAATACAACTGTCTATAACTGCTTTATAGTTCTCTATCATTTACTTGAGTTTTCTAGATGAGATGTGCTCGTTCCTGTCCTGACTGGACCTGTAGTAAATTTTATAGATGATTGTCCTGAGGACACATGCCCTACATGTTACAGACCAGGAGATGGCTTAGCTACCTATGGCCCTGACACTCAGGAGTGATCGGGAGTTTAGCTAGTTTGTCTTGTTTTAGTTTTCATGTTTAGAACTGGAGTTGTATATATAGAATTGAGACTTGAGATGTATTTGAGATTGTTTGAGTTTGTTGTTATTATATCAGTAGTTATTGTTGTCTTCAATTTCTTAGTTATATTTCGGTGTTATCTTATCGTGCTTAGACTGTGATTGAGTTACACCCTATCTTATACTTGTCCTCCGTTCGGAGTTGATCATGATGAGTACATTATATACTGCATAAGTTGATGGTTAGTTAGAAACTTAGAACAGCATTCTACCGCCAACACTGCGGCGTAGGCTGGACGCTGTTACGTACTCGTACCCTCACAGTGGGTGCGGGTCGTGACATTTTCTTAAACTTCTTTATCCAAGTCCATACTTTCCATTCTTCATACGAGACTCCCAAGCCACGGAACCGGTCTCGGCGACCAACGGTCGCGTGTACTTTATATTCTTTGATACACAGGGAATGACTATTGCGTAGCCTTCCAGATAGACCTCAACCAACGTGTTCCTCAATGTCCCATAGACCGTGGCATAATTATCCTTGAACTGACAGTGGCTCGTGCCTTAGACTGACTTGTGTTCTATGTGACACTATCGTCTAAGTCATACGTTATACGACGAGCCTTGAGATCGTAGAATTATGTGAGTTGACAACCGCAGAAAATATAGGACAATGCTTACGATGACTTTGATAGCCCAACAAAACTCTTGCCTAACTTAATCGTGAAATAACTTGATAAGCAAAGGCTATGCCAAGCCTTGCATCGTGGGAACGTGTCGTGCACGCGTTCGGCGTGAATAACCAAGTTTTTGGATTCCTAGACTTATGCCACAAGCTGTGCGATACAACTTAATCCGTGGGACGAGCAAAGGCTATGCTAAGCCTTGGACGGTGGGACCGTGCTTGCTTTATCAAGCATCTATACGTGAGATGCCTATGACTTAGGCGAAGTTTATAGCTTTGTGGCAACTTAGACCAACTTTCCTTCTCCCAAGCCATGGGACGAAGGACCGAGTGCCATTTTTGAAAGCACGTCGTGCAACGATTCTAAGCCAACCGTGGGACCTTTTTATATGTTCTAACTCAGTCTGACCCAAGTTGTGATTATTCCCTTAGCTATGTGGATTTGTCTCTTTTATTATAAAATCTACTTGTGCATTTAAAAACCTTTATTTTGTTAGTGTGAAGACCAAGCTGAGGCAAGTTCACCGAAGCCACCCACCTGAACGAGGAGTCGTCTCGACCGAGTGGGTCTTCGAGGAAGACGTACATGGCTATGTTCGAACGCCGTTGGTATTTCGATTCCTCTGATTGAGCTGAACGGGACGGGACATTACATTTTGAGTGCCTCACGGCGGAAACATTCAATGAAACGTTCAGCAGTTTTATTAGGTCGTTGTTTAATTTTGATGAGGGCCAACATGGTCATGTCATTTGTTTCCTTATAGAATCGTTCCAGGGACATTTGCTTCAATCCTGCAAAAGATGTTATGCAACCATCTGGCAAACTACGATAGCAGTCATAGGCCGCACCCGACAAGCACCCGACGAATACTCTAGTGA
The DNA here is from genome assembly GCA_029216955.1 of Iris pallida. Taxonomy (NCBI): domain Eukaryota; kingdom Viridiplantae; phylum Streptophyta; class Magnoliopsida; order Asparagales; family Iridaceae; genus Iris; species Iris pallida. The sequence continues at coordinate 2,707,584 of JANAVB010020199.1, read as the reverse complement.
GTAGAGCATTGTTCGGTTGGAGTTGATCATTTATTACCTCAAAGTGATTGAGATACTGCCTCGGAGATGAGCTGCCATCAAACAACATGATAGTCGGTAGCTTGTACTTAGATGAAAATGAAACTTCCTTCCACTCTACAGGGTAAGGTTGCTTGATCCCTAGCTTATGCAGGCGGTCCTTTTACTTGAAGGCTTCGAACTGGTTACGCAAAAGCTTTACTGCCTCTAGGGGATCTTCCGATATTTGGGGAGCAGTAGACTGATTCGATGTGTTAGGAGGTGGAACTGCATGATAAGCATCACCCCAAGCACTAGACTGACTTGGAGTAACCTGAGCGGGCATGGTAGCATTATGGAGAGATTGTACCTCCAGACCAGTATTGAGAGGGGCAGATGCTGCTATGTATTCTTGGGTTAGAATTGGATTCACAACCGGTGGAACAGTGTATTGTGCTACGATCACAGCATACATACTTGCAACCATTTCAGCCATGGTTTTCAAGTTAGTCTCTAATGCAGCAGTCCTTTGTTCTTGACTGTCGGAGCTGGATGCATCTTCTTCTTTATTAGTGACATAGGTAGCCACTTCTCTGGCTATCAATGATGAGCTGGTGAAAAAGTTAGTCTGCTCAGAGCTCTCACTATCGGCGTCGAAGTCATGCAGGGAACTACCCCCAGGATGAAGAGTAGGAAGATTCTTTTGATCGAAGAAATCTTGGTCAGAATCAGAAAGATTCCTTTGACCGATTATTTCTTGGTCGGAAGGAAGATTCTTTTGATCGATTATTTCTTGGTCGGAAGGAAGATTCCTTTTATCGATTATTTTTTGGTTGGAATTAAGAGGATTTTTCTGACTGTGGACATCCCCAAGATTAGGAGAGGGAAGTTTTCTTTGACCGGGTAGGTCTCGGTTTCTTGATCTGGTGTTTTGGTAGACCCCTTCAACGTGTTCTTTGACCGAGTAGGTCTCGATTTCTTGGACGTTTTCTACCCCAGTACTTTGGGACGTCATGTTGACCGAAGCATATAGCAACTCATCTTCGTCCAGCATAATGAGTTCAGGAGTCCGAGTATAGTTTAAACGATCGAAGACAGACCATTTTGCTAATTGACAACAACATTTGATCACTACTTCATGGTGATGATTATAGTGATGTTCCTGATATGGAGTTACAGGTGGACGAGATGGTCCTGCGATCTTTTGCTTTTTGTACAAGAAGTTCGCGAAGATCGGTTACAGTGACAGGATAGGAAGAAGTCGGATGTAAATATTCCTTGATGATGTTAGGAACATGATTCCGGTTCTTGAAATGCCTTGTTCCCTGTGTGTACAGAGAAGTACTGAGTTCATTGGCATAGGTGAGAGGGTTTTTGATTTGAGAAACTCTTCCTGTGTGCAACTTAGTAGGTGGCACAGATTGTTCTTGATGTAGGCTTGATGGTATTCTGCGATGGTTAAGGTAAGTACGCATGTCAGAGTCCTGTACTACTTGGCTGTCTGTTTGAGACACCCTCAGTTTACCCTATTTAGTTCTTGAAATGTGCAGGATAGAAAGATCCTGGGTCTGGCTTGATTGGCGCTGGCCATGAGGAGTGGGCATGATACCCTGTTGTTCTGTGCACATTATTCCAGCACGTTTGGCATGGCACATATGAGCAGCAGGAAATGGACTTCGAGCAGAGTCTAGTTTCTTAGCATTGATTTGATTGTCTCTGCCAAGAGAAATATACTTTCTACTCAGAAGCGTTCTCGTATTGATTGGCACAGAGGCACAATCAGATATATTTTCCACCAATTCCAGGACTGGGAAGGATAGGGAGAGACCATAGGACACTTTCCTTTATTCTGTGTAGGGGCAGTGATATGTAACTTATCCACCAAGTTTAGAAATGAGGAGGAGTAAGGATTGGCCATAGGGCATTTTCCTTTGTTATGTGCCAGGGTAGTGGTTGGTGCACTCTCCACCAACTTTAGAACTGGAGAGGAAGAGGGAGTAGCCATAGGGCGTTGTCCTTTGATTGGCGCCAGGGTCATGACTGGCGCACCCTCTACCAATTTCAGAATTGGCGAAGAAGAGGAAGTGGCCATGAGGCGTTGTCCCCTGATTAGCGCCAGGGTAGTGGTTGGAGCACTCTCTACCAATTTTAGATTGGCGAGGAAGAGGAAGTAGCTACAGAGCTTTTCTCCAATCTTGGCGCAGAAGTTGTGATTGGTGCACTGGAGGACTTTGGAGTTCAAATGGGGCGTGCCCTGTCCTTAGCAGCAACAGTGGTAGCACGTTTGGCACCTCCTGCGCCAATCATGGCTTCGTAGGCAGTTTGGTCGACTTTTACGACAAGAGTCTTCTGTATCGTGCCGACCAACGCAACATCGCATTGAGTTGTCACTTTCTCATCGGAGAAAGTCGTCCCCAGCAAAGTTGCCATTTTGTTTGCTAAAACAAAAGTGTTTGATTACAAACTCATAAGAGTCTGTACAAGAGTACAAGTTAATTTCTGGGGAAGTACAATTGTAGGAATCTGATCAAAAGATGATTACTTTATCCCTTGGACGATGCAATGCCAAAGAAGAAAGTCTTTGGAGAGTGCTGCAGCAAGTGCTCAGGAGATTATGATCATTAGTGATGCTTGTGAAGTGATTTGAAACTCTATTTATGGAGTTTAGAGATAACTGTTACGTAGTTATCCTGATTGGCGCATACTGTAATTGGTGCACCATTCACCCAGTCGCGCGAACAGTTGGTTTAACTGCTTGGAAGCGTGGTATTCTGTGATGGAGATGCGCTTGGTCGTGGGCAGTGTCACGTAGACATTTTTTAAGATTAGTGGCATGCGTGCCACGTCATCTAACTGCTTCTGAATGATTTGATCGAATAGCACAAACTATTGGGTGGTGCCAGGCGCTAATTGCTGTTTTAGTGCCTTTCTGAATGATTATCTAGCGCCAACTGCAAATGGCATGAGACAGCTATTTGATCATTATGATAAATCTGACATATTTGACATAATCTACTCGAGCACCGTGTGCTCGGGATTCAAATGATTTTCCTCGACTAACGTACTGTCAGTCATGATGAAAACTGTTTTAGCTTCTTGAAGAAGCTTGCCACATGTTGGCCAGTGCTATCTGATGCCAGCACCAATTGATGTCACGCGCCATCTGCTGTCTGGTTCCATTTGATTATTTCAGTACTGGCGCCAATTATGAGTAGCGCATGATGTTCATACTTTTTTGGCATCTACAAACCTCACTATCAAGAATAAATACCCGTTGTCGATAATTGATGACTTGTTCGATCAGTTGAGCGACGTGAAGGTATTTTCAAAGATAGACTTGAGGTCCGGTTACCATCAGCTAAAATTGAAGAAAGAGGACATTCCGAAGACGGCTTTTCGGACTCGGTACGGCCGGTACGAGTTCACTGTTATGCTATTTGGGTTGACCAACGCCCCAGCGGTATTCATGAACTTGATGAACAAGGTATTCCATCAGTATCTTGACAAGTTCGTGGTGGTCTTCATAGATGACATCTTGATCTACTCGAAGATGCCAGGGGAGCACGAGAAGCATCTGGGGATTGTGCTAGAGACTCTCAGGAAGGAGCAACTCTATGGGAAGCTGTCGAAGTATGATTCTTTCAGAAGCAGGTAGAGTTCTTCGGTCATGTTGTGATAGAAAAGGGGATCTCAGTGGACCCGGAGAAGATTTTAGCAGTTGAGTCTTGGTCCATACCGAGCTCAGTTGTCGAGATTTGAAACTTTTAGGGTCTGGAAGGCTACTATCGGAAGTTCGTTCAGGACTTTTCTCAGATTGCAGAGCCGATGACTAGACTCACCAGGAAGGACATGGAGTTCGTTTGGACCGAGGAGTGTCAGGCCGCCTTTGATGAGTTGAAGAAGAGGTTGACTACAGCTCCTATCTTGACGTTGCCATCAGGGACAGGTGGTTTCATTATCTACAGTGACGCATCTGGGAAGGGCTTGGGTTGCGTTCTTCAGCAGTATGGAAAGGTGATTGCCTATGCATCCAGGCAATTATGCCCTCATGAGAAGAACTACCCTACCCATGATCTAGAGTTGGTAGCTGTTATTTTTGTTCTAAAGCTGTGAAAGCACTACCTGTACGGAGAGCGAGTTAAAATCTTTATGGATCACAAGAGCTTGAAGTACGTGTTCACTCAGAAGGAATTGAACATGAGGCAGAGACGGTGGCTTGATATGATGAAGGACTTCGATATCTCATTGAAATACCATCTAGGAAAGGCTACGTAGTTGTCGATGCCTTGAGCAGGTATCCGATCGCTATGTATTTGATGTTAGATCGTTATCTTTTGGCAGATCTGGATAGTTTGGGTATTGAGTGATCATTTCAGGAATGGAGATTCAGATGTGGGGCTTATAGATTCAGTCTAAGTTGATGGACAGAGTCAGATCAGCACAGTATGATGATGTGGCCCTGAGGAGCATCAGGGAGCAGGTGTAGGCAGGATTGCTAGACGATTTCTCTTTAGCCGAAGATGGGTCACTGAGGCACGGTACTAAACTGTGTGTTTCGAGTGGAGAGCTTCGGGAGGAGGTTCTTCAGGAAGCGCATCGTTTTTAGTACTCTATGCATACTAGAGCCAACAAGATGTACAGAGACCTGAGAGAGCATGTATGGTGGTATGGCATGAAGCGAGAGGTAACTCAGTTTGTATCTCGATGCTTGGTGTGCCAGCAGGTAAAAGTCGAGAGATATAGGCCAGGTGGTTTGCTTTAGCCACTATCTATTTCAGAGTAGAAGTGGAAGCACATCACTATGGATTTTGTGTCCGGACTTCCACGATCTCCGAGAAGAAAAGACGCGATTTGGGTCATCGTTGATAGATTGACCAAATTAGCCCACTTTTTATCTTTTAAGGTGGGATTGTCTGCGAAAGGCTGGCAAAGATATACGTGCGGTAGATAGTCAGATTGCACGGAGTTCCGGTAAGCATAGTCTCGGATCGGGATAGTCGCTTCACTTCCCACTTCTGGAGGAGTTTGTAGGCTAGCTTGGGCACCCAGCTCAAGTTTAGTACCGTATATCACCCCCAGACAGACGGACAGTCGAAGAGGACCATTCAGACACTGGAGGATATGCTTCGCACTTGTGTGTTAGATCTCGGGGGTTCTTGGAAGTAGTTTGCTTACAAAAACAGCTATCAGGCCAATATAGAGATGTCGCCATTCGAGGCTCTATACGGACGAAGGTGTCGCACTCCCTTGTCATGGACGATGTCGGCAAAAGAGTATTGCTTAGCCCAGAGATGGTAGTGGATGCAGCTGAGAAGGTCAAGTTGATAGGGATAGACTTCGGGTGGCTCAGGATAGGCAACGACATTGGACCGATAGCCACCAAAGATCGTTAGAATTCAAGTTATAGTTTTAGTTTCCTATTTGTGCTTGTTTGCTTTAGGGTTTTGTGTTGAGTATTGTTTTGTGACTAGGTTGGTCATATGGTGTTCCTGAGGATTTTACTAACACGGGGCACGATTTGCTTTGGTCGGGGCGAGAAGCTTAGTCTACGATTAATCGGACCTTTCACTATTTTTGAGAAGGTCGGTGCAGTGGCCTATAGACTAGACTTGCCATCTACGCTCGAGGAAGTTCACAATGTGTCCCATGTGTCACAGTTGAGACGGTACATGGCAGACCTTAGCCATGTATTGGATCATTCCTAGATAGAGGTGGGGCCTACTCTCAACTATCCAAAGCAGCCTGTGGAGATTCTAGATCGTCGGGAGAGAGTGCTCCGGAACTAGGGTATACCCTTGGTTTGTGTCGCATGGAGGCATCACTCTCCAGGTGAGTCTACCTGAGAGAGGGAGGACGACATGCGGGAGCGATACCCTTATCTCTTCGAGCCTTGAGGTATTGTTCTCTTTGTTCTTGCTTGTATTTCTTGTGCTAGTTTGCTCTAATTTTGAGGACAAAATTTTTTAGGAGGGTAGATTTGTCACTACCACAATCCTAGATAGGGCTATTTTTGTCAATTTATATTATTTATATTGCTTTAGTATTTATTTAAATTAATTATTGTGAAGGTTTCATTTATTGTTAGTTTAGCCTATTAATTGAACCTTGACTTATGGACCCAATTAGACTAGACATGACCACTTGAGCCTACAACCTAGGATGAACACAACTAGCCTTATTTAAGTCATGTTAAGCTTAGTTTAGACTAGAAATTAATCCCACACTTAGAGCACAGTTAACCCCTCATTTAAGGAAGTGTTCATAATGACTTGAAAGGGCAAAATAGACTTTTTTTTAGAAAGGGTTTAGGGCTTCCATACATGGCTATGTTTGCAAAAACAAAAGTATAGAACTTTATTGATACAAACTGTAATAAAGATTACAAGAATTCTGGGAAAATTACAACTGTAGGAATCCAATCTCGATGACGATTGCTTTATCCCTTGGACGATGTGAACTTTTGAAGACGAAGCCTCTGAAGTTGAAAACAACTCAGAAAACTGAAGGCGAAAGCCTCGGAAGTTGAAGACAAAAGTCTCGGAAGAATGCAGCAGCACTTTGGCAAGAACTCCTGAACTCTCTAATTTCTGATTTCTGATCTTGATCCCCCCTTGAAATGAAGACTTGAAACTCTATTTATAGAGTTCTAGAAATAACTAATTTTCAGTTATTTTGGACTGCGCAGGATGATTTGCGCAGCATTGGTTTGCGCAACATTGATTTGCGCAGATAGTTACTGGATCGTGGGCCGACTATCATGGACACATGGCATGATTTGCGCATGATCGTGCATGAACAGTTGCCACGTAATGAACAATCGATGGCATGAATGCCACGTGTAACTTAACAGTTATATTTGATAAAGTGCGCAGAGTTGAATAGCGCATACATGATTTGCGCAGACTCAAACTGCGCAGCATTGGTTTGCGCTGCCAGCTGTCAGCCGCCCTCGAGCACTGTGCGGCGCAAGAAACGAACAGACTCCTTGTTATTCGCGCTGTCAGTTGTCAGAAAAGATTTGATTTGATTTAGTAATGATGACTTCTGCCACGTCAACTTGCGCAATCGGTTGTGTGCGCAAAGCAGTGTGCGCAATCGGATTGCTGCGCAATCTGTTGTCTGCGCAATTCATCAAAATGATGGGTTTCTTGATTTCTTGACTTTGTTGATTGATGCAACTTGATTTTTTAGGACCTACAAGACCCCCTTCAAAGTTTTCGAAAGTTGATTTGATTCAAAGTTTCGAAATACTTTGAATTTTTGCATTTTTGAATCAAGTTGCGCATGATGATGAGCTGTCTGCACAAAGCGAAGTGCCCCCAATTTCAGGCGCAATCCATGGCAGCCGTTTCGTATTTCGAAAGCTATAAATAGCCTCTTTTCACTTTCATTTTTACTTTGCATCCATTGATCTTTTGAGAGAAATTCCCCCGAACCCTTGCTGTCCTCCTTCTTCGACAAACAATGGCCCCCCGACGATCCTCCACCGCCGCCGCCGCCGCGAAAGGCAAAGCTCCGGCCGAGTCTTCATCCAGGACTGCGCGACGAGCCTCTCGTCACGAAGCTGCGCTGCCCGCTCTGAGAGGTTGTTTAACCGATCGAAAACCCTTTTTAGGGTGTTTTGACTTCCTTTGATCTTCGAAACTCATTTCTTTTTAGAGATGAGTTCATCTTGCGCCATCCTTTTTAGGATTTTTGGTTGCATAAATAGTCAGTCTTCATTTTTATGAAAACTGTAATCCTGCACAATCTATCGAATTGCGCTGACAGAAAGTCAGCGCAATCAATTGATTTGCGCTGAATGTCAGCACAATCGATTGGTTTGCGCACCCTATTATGATGCGCAAACTAATCTTGCGCAGTCCATGTTAGCGCAATCTGAGGATTGTGTACTCTTCTGTTTTGCTTGTCTGAAAAAATAGAGTTTTTTTTGATTTGTACTGATCTTTATCTGTCTTTGATGCAGTTGAAACCAATGAAGATCCAAACTATGAACATTTTGTGGGAACTTTGTCTGAATCTGAATATAAAGAAGATTTGTCTCACGTCCATTATCCTCAATACGATCTGCCGACTTCTCGTCAGGCAATATTGATTTCTCAGGACAACGAAACTTTAATGTGTCTGATGAATGGACAGCCTCTGGAATCAGCAGATGCTGTTATCCACAAGAAACCCTTATTCTTGTTTGGTGATGCCTTTGAAAAAGTCTCCCAGCCTAGGCCAATGATGGAGGAGATGGTAGTCCACCGGGAAGACAGATCATTCTTCATTCCTAAAATTGCTCGATGCCTTCCTTTGTCACGGTACGCTCATGCGAGCTACCCACGGAAAATGGATTGGAACATCACCCTTCTCCAGGATGCTCGTGCAGGGAAGATTTTTGTAAAGAAGGTTAACGGGAAAGATATGTTTTACAGCTCTTCTGACAGATACAGTGTTATGTTGAGAGGTTTGAGACCCAGCTGCATCCCACCGGAAAACTCATCTATGCTGATGCCCGTCAGAACCCCTATATTCGCAAATGAATTTGCGAAGGAAGAAGGAAGATACCCTGAACAGGATATCAGGATGACTGGATTAGTGAATCCAGATTACAAACGATGGAATTGCATTGCAAATTGGGTTCTGACAACCTTCCAAGATAAACTTCAACAAATTAACCTGTTTCAAGCAGTGCATGCCACTGTATACGGGTTTGCTCCTAACCCTCAAATGTTTTTGGCCTTGGCTGAGCGATACAATTACAGAACAGGAACCTTCATGACCCCGGGTGGAGAGATGGGGTTTGCACTCCACGAGATGAAATACATCTCATACTTGCCCATGGCGGATGCTCCATATGAGGAGTTTGTTCCCACAAATGACGAGTTAGAGAAACTCAGAAAAGAAAATGCAGAAATGGTAGCAGTGTTTGAAGAACTGCTATGCCATTACAAAATTTGCTCTTTGTACTATAAGAGTGCTACGGCCAACACTTGCTATTCTTCGAAGTGGTTGCCATATTTATTCTTAAATCATATTGAAGAGAAGAAAACCAAGGAAAATGACAAATGTTACCCTCATTTTTTCAAACCCCTGATTAACACGGAAGTCATGAAGATGATGGAAGAAAATAAACATTATGATAAGGAAATGAAGGATGATTATCAATGTCCACCTTTAAAGAAAGGTGACATTTTGGAAAGTTTTTTGAGAATGGGTTACAGACCCATGTCCAAAGAAGCCCAGTTAGCAGGGTTTCTGACACACTGGCTCAGACGATTCGTGGTCCCAGGATCTAGTGCAGTGGACCGTTTTCATCGCGGTGTACTTTTTGCTGCCGTCAAGCTAGTCTTCGGTTATAAGGTTGACTTGTTATCGGCAATGACCTGCAGATTGAATGCGAGTCTTCGCTTGTATGTTGACTCGATGCTAAAGGCAAAGGGAGAGAAAGAATTCCCCCGTCTTGAAATGCCGTACACTTATCTCTTTGGATGGTTACTCCTCCACTATCCAACTTTAATGGACCCTGGTATGGGACCAGTAGATGGCAGCTTCTTGCGCAGATATTCTCAGGGTAAATGGAAGTACACCTCTCTGAGTGAGTGCAGATTTGTTTTAAATTTGAACAGAGGATGGAACTTCTGTTGCGCCCCTCTCCCGGCCGGTCATGACCAAATGCCACCCAACATGGTAGATTCAAAACTGCAGCCCTTAAACCGTGTGGCCTTTGAATGGTTGAAGACAATTCGACCATCTTATTTAGTATACTGCTTTGAAGAAGAAAGCTTTTTGGAACCATACCTCCCTAGCCGTTTTGCTAGACAATTTGGGTATGATCAGTTCCACGTAGGGAACGCAATCACCTGCCTTCAGGGCAAGGGCTTCTTGATTGACGGGGCCCGAGCTTGGGCCTACTACAATGCCCGTGACACAAAGGCTACCTTCTCTATGCCACCAAAGAGCACTCCTCAAGGGCCTCGGATGCTCTTTACATACTCGGTATTCTACACATCTGCAAATACTTTTGCCGAGAACTTTAACCTCGCCGATAGTTTTGCTTCTGCGATAAGATTGAGGAAAGGGAGGATAGCTTTATCAATCCCTGCCAATGATGAGGCAAACGAACCGGCGGATGAACCCTTAGAAACTTCAAGAGAAATGATGTTCCAACAAGAGATAAACGCAGCAATGCGGATCTCTCTAAGAGTGGGAAAGTCTTCTGCCAAGAAAAGAAGAAGAGAGGAGCCTCCTGCTCCTACAGCAAAGAAGAAATTGGTCTTGGAGCATTCTTCTGATAAAGTGACTACAAGATCCCAATCTCGGCAGCTAGCCGAGACAACTCAGGAAGTTGCTACAACACCAACTTCTGTACAGAAGCAAATAGCACCAATAAATGTAGAGAGTCCCGATAGACCTCTACACAGAAAGAAGAAGAAGTTGGTTACCAGAAGAAATTTAGAAGCCTCTTCTTCCAAACAACTCCTGACTTCAGTAGATGCTGCAGCAGGATTTATAATGCCATCTCCCACCCCTGTTTCTGAATCAGGGAGTAAAACCCTTGAAGAAACTGAACAGAGGGGAGATCTTGACCCCAGAACTGAAGTTGAAACATTCAGAGAAAACATCATTGAAGATGAGCAAAATATTACACAACCTCTTTCACCCGTCGCGGAAACAACTCAGCTTCCTCCTACTCCTAAGACTCTTCGTGAAGAAGAAGAGCATGAAATGATAGCAGCTTTGGCCGATTGTTATAGCCTGCAGGAGGATCTAACCGCAACTGACAGTGGGAATGCAGCCCAAGAAGAAGAAGAAGATAAGGAAGAAGAAAGCTCTTCATCTGGAAATGTTGATGAGTATATACAGAATCCTGAAGGGGACAACAAAGAACACATATCTCTTGATACCGCCGATGATGCTTCTGATCCTAAAAAGGATATTGAAGTAGAGGCGTCCGTAGAAAAGGTTGTTAACCCAGATGAAGACGTCGAGATAGAAATATCTCCTGAAGAAGCGGCTGGTGAAGATGTTCAGCAAGAAAATCCCGCCACCGAACCCCAAGGTATATAAAACGAGATTTAACAATCTTCTTTCTTTAAAATAGATTGATATCTAATATCTTCATTTGTAGTTCTTGCAGATCTTGATACTCTACCAACACCTCCGATGGACCTGGCAATGGTGCCTATTCCGACGGTGGTTGTTAGTAGTAGCCATCACTTATCTTGCGGCTCTGAAGCGGGCAGCAGCCAAGCTGTCGCAATTGAAGCTACTTCCGTTCAACGGGAGTCTATTCCAGCAGGAGATGCAGTTGTTGATAGATCAAATCAAGGTAAGACTGTTTTTATTTGATCTTTTTATTTATTGGCAAATTAGCAAAATAATAATTTTACTTTTTGCAGAAGAACAAGCAGGAGGAGCAACCAGCTCTACTTTGGCTCCTTTATTTAAAGAGCCCATCATTCAGCAGCAAAGGTTTGAGCAACCGAATACTCCATCCTCAACAGGGGTAGCTTCGACTCCTGGAACCATAGCCATCAATCAGCAAGTTGTCCAATCTTTTACCAGATGTTTCTTTGAGTCATTGGGATCTCTTGTCCGTAAAATGATAGAGAAGGAAGGAGCTAACTTCATTATGGTTAGGGACCCCACTTCTTTCCTGATAAAAGCCATAAGAGGCCAAGGAGACGAAGCCCAAGCCGTTCTTCTTGAACATATATTAGATGAGTTGGAAGTATCCATAAGGAAATATAAAGAGCTCAAGAAGAAGAATATAGACTCTCTGGTGCAAGCTGAATATGAACGACTAGCCCAAGAAGCTGATATGGAAAGGATAAACCTTCAGAACCTTTTAGAAGCTCATTCTGCAAAGTCAGCTGAATTCAACTCAAAGATAGAATCAGTTACTTTGGCAGCTGAGAACAAAGGACAGAGGCTTGCTGAATTGAAAGCGGAAATTATTCGCCTTCAGAAGGAATTTGAAGAAGAAACTGCCAATCAACAATTTATGATTGAACAACTCAATACCCTAATTCAGGAAAAAAATGAGTATGATGAGACTCATAGTGCTGAAATTACCCGCAGGACAGTAGATATGCCTATCTTTGATGAAGAAAATGGGATGGAGGAAGCAAGAAAAATAGTAGAATCAACACATGAAGAAGAGCTGCGGACATTGAAGCAGCAAATCGACAATTTAATTATTCCTCCTTCTTGATTAGAACTTTTTTTTTTTTTTTTTTGTATCTTTGTTTTTGCTGCTATGGAAGCATTTTTGTAATGTCTCATATTTCCATAAATAAAAGACATTTTTTTGTTGTGGCTCCATTATTTATTGCATATCTTATTAGATAAAAATAATAGAGATAGAAAATATATTCAGAGGTGCAAGACATGATATATTTTGATAATTTTGTAGAAAATAATTATATTCATTATATCTGCTCAGAAGTAATATGGACATGGCAGAATATATTGAATATTATTACTTCGACTTGACAACTTAGTCGAAAACAACCAGTTGCTGATATAGATAATGAACGATGATGAACCGTCAATGTTTGTGAAATGAATGAACGGGAAGACCGTCAAATGATGAATGACAATGAACGGGTGAACCGTCAAGTGGTGATGAATGGGTAAGCCATTAAATGGAAATGAATGGATAAACCATCAGGTGAAATGAACGGGTGAACCGTCAGGTGATAGTAATGAACGGATGAACCGTCGGTTGAATATGATAAATGAACGGATGAACCCGTCAAATGAATATGATAAATGAACGGATGAACCGTCGGGTATTAATGAACGGATGAACCGTCTGATGAATGTGATAAATGAACGGATGAACCGTCAGGCATTAATGAACGGATGAACCGTCTGATGAATGTGATAAATGAACGGATGAACCGTCACTTCGTTATTTGAAGAACTTCTGTCTATAAATATAGCAGAAATCTGACAGAAATGAACACTTCTGCTTTTCAACATAAAAATGTCGTCCGGAGAAGCATCTAAGAAGGCCGAGATCGCCCCGAAGGTTGAGAAGAGCACTGAAGAGCGCCCTGCCGATCCAATCCAGCCGAAGGAGGCAGAAGCGGGCGAAGGTCCGTCTGCGCCCCAGCCGCCACGGGATATCTTGGACTTCCTGCTCGAACCAGGAAGGACTGAAGAAGAAGAAGCCATGAGGATGGCCGCCTGCAAATTCCTCGTGGGTTCCAGCAAGGAAGTTTTTAGCTCTTTTGCTGATCATGTCTTCGAAAAGGACGGCAGTGGCCCTCGTCCCAATGTAAAGAAAGATGATAATGACCTTTAATATTATGTACTATCATTTAATGAAATAAAATTTGCATTTTATTTATGAACTTGATCCTGTTTGACGATTTTACAAGCATTTACATTTATACAAAATACTTCTTAAGAAATTTGCCATTGATAGGCATCATGGCAATTCGACCATCAAGCTCTGAAAGTTGATAAGCTCCATTTGAGAAGACTTTGCTTACAACATAGGGACCTTCCCATTTCGCATCGAATTTCCCTTTGCTCATATGAGTCATAGTCATAGGACGTCTGACTGCTAGAACAAGTTCTCCTTGTTGAAATGCTCTGACTTTAACTTTGCGATTGAAAGTCTTTGAGATGCGGGCTTGATATAGCTCAATATGCTGTTGAGCCATTAATCGCTTCTCATCCAACGCTTCTAACTCTTGAAGCCGAAGAAGATCATTATTTTCTGTGGTAAGCTCATTGGCAATAGCGATCCTTAAAGAAGGAATTTGCAGCTCTAAAGGAAGAACAGCTTCACAACCATACACCAAAGAGAAAGGTGTAAAGCCTGTGGGATTGCGGACTGTAGTTCTATAAGCCCAAAGACATTTGCCAAGTTTCTCGCTCCAGTTCCGTTTGTTAGTAGATACAAACTTCTTGAGGAGTTTAATGATGGTTTTGTTAAAAGCTTCAGCTAAACCATTAGCGGCAGGATTGTATGCTGTCGAAGCGACATTATTAATCCGGTGATCATCACAGAATCTAGTGAACTTCTGACTGATGAACTGAGGTCCATTGTCATGGATGATTCTTCGGGGTACACCAAATCTATATATTACGTGGTGTTTAACGAAGTTGATGACATTGCTAGTCTTAACCTCAGTCAGTGGTATAGCTTCAGCCCACTTGGAGAAGTAATCAGTTATTGCCAATATGAACCGATGTCCTCTAGAAGAAGGAGGGTTAATAGGCCCTATGATGTCCATACCCCAAGCTTCAAAAGGCCAGGAAGCAACCGTCGGGTGTAAGAATTCTGATGGTTGATGAATGAAGTCTGCATGGATTTGACAAGCTCGACATTTCTTTGCATACTCTATGGCATCCGATACCATAGAGGGCCAGTAGTAACCCATACGTCTAATGCGATCTTGTAGCTTAGGACCAGGTTGATGTGCTCCACATACACCGTTATGAGCTTCACGTAGTACTTGTTTAGCTTCATCACCAGCGAGACAGCATAAAAGAAGACCATCATAAGTTCGCCGATAGAGTGGCTTGGTAGTTTGATTATAATAGAATCGGAGAGATCGTCGACGAACACTTGTAGCCTCCTTAGGATCTTCGGGAAGTATGTCATGTACCACGAAGTCGATAAAAGGAGTTCTCCAGTCATCATCGATAACATTAACTTCAGCAAAATTGCTGAATTCAATATTACGATTATTTTCTATACAGAACAGTTCTCGGTTGGAGATAACTACCACCTGCTGTCTTTTAATAGGGATAGCTAAAACAGCTGCAAGATTGGCTAAAGCGTCTGCTTCAGTATTGCAAGCTCGCCGCACATAGTCAATGAAGAAATCTTTGAATGATATAGCTAAATTGATTGCCGCTTCATGATAAGACACTAAGTTTTGATGACGAACTTCATAGGTTCCTCTAACCTGATTAACAACCAGTTTAGAATCACCGTATACTTCAAGATATTCAACATTCAGTTGTTTAGCTAACTGAAGGCCAATAAGTAGAGCATTATACTCTGCTACATTGTTAGAACAAGGTTCATCTAGAGAGTAGGCTCTTTGGATAGTTGATCCATCTGGAGAAACGAGGACCACTCCAACACCTGCCACAACAGCACCATTTGGTCCGATCCTTGATGCACCGTCGAAGAATAAACGCCAGGTTGGAAATTCTTCAGAAATCATATTAACTTCCAATGTTTCATCTGGAATTTCGTCATAGAGCTTAGATGTCTCAGGTACAGGATGAGCCGCTAAAAAGTCCGCCTGCGCTTGACCTTTGACAGACTTCTGTGGAACATACACCATGTCATATTGAGCTAGCAGGATTGCCCATGTAGCCAACCGAGAATTAAGTGTACTTGGTTTCTTCATAAGTACCCGAAGAGGATTAACTCGAGATATAACATGAATAGTTTGACCAATGATATAATGCCTCGTCTTTTGTACAGCAAACATGAGAGCCAAGCATTCTTTTTCAACTGGACTATAACGGTGTTCAGCACCAATCATAGTACGACTAAGATAATAGATGGCCTGTTCGTGACCTTCTTTGTTCTTTTGGGCAAGTAAAGCACCCAATGAATGATCCATAGCACGGACATACATTAAGAACGGAATACCAGAAATAGGTGGCACCAAGACTGGTGGGTTCATGAGATATCGCTTGATATCATCGAATGCTTGTTGACATTCTTCAGTCCAAACGAAAGATACACCTTTCTTCATTAGTTGAGTGAATGGTCTGCAACGTCCAGACAAGTTCGAAATGAATCGCCTGATGTATGCAAGTCGACCTTGGAATCCTCGTAGCTCTTTTAAGTTGCGTGGAGGACGCATCTCTTGAATGGCTTTGATCTTCTCGGGATCTACGTGTATACCCTTAGAGGCAATGACGAAGTCGAGAAATTTGCCACTAGAGACACCCAAGAACGACTTGGTGGGATTCATTTTGAGTTGATGTTGGCGCATGAGATTGAAGATAGTTCTCAGGTCTTGGAGGTGATCTTCCTTTAGACGACTTTTGACAGCAATATCGTCAACATAGCATTCAACAGTTTTGCGAAGATGATCTTTAAAAATAGTACTCATAGCACGTTGGTAAGTTGTACCAGCATTCTTAAGACCAAATGGCATCACCGTATAGCAATAAACACCACGAGGAGTGCGGAAAGAAGTATGCTTTTCATCTTCAGGATGCATCTTGATTTGATTGTATCCAGAGAATCCATCCATAAAAGATATTCGTTCAAACCCACAGGTATTGTCGATCATGACGTCCGTAATAGGAAGAGGAAATTCATCTTTTGGACATGCTTCATTAAGATCCCGGAAGTCAATACAGACTCGAACTTTGCCAGTTTTCTTAAGAACTGGGACGACATTGGCTACCCAATCAGGATGTTGTTCTTCTCGAATGAAGCCACAAGCAATGAGCTTTTTGACTTCGTCATCGATCGCATCCATCATTTCTGGTTTGAAGCGTCGCTGTTGCTGCTTAACAGGTTTTGCGTTAGGCAAAATGTTCAGTTTATGTGTAGCAATCTTGGGATCTAAACCTGGCATGTCTTTATAACTCCAAGCAAAGACATCGATATATTCTTTAATAAGAAGAATCAACTCTTCCTTGTCTGTTTCTGGAAGATTTTTGCTGATAAAGATTGGACGAGGCGAGCTACTTTCTCCTACATCAACTTGAACTAATTGATCTTCAGTAGGTGGTTCACGTTGTTCAAAACGAAGTACCCACTGATTGTCCATATGCTGAGCCCAAGGATCTGTTTCAGGATTTTCTTCCACATCCTCGTCATAGCCTTCTGGAAGTTCAACGGAGACCATGTTAGATGATACGACCAACCTATGGACTTCACCAATGCTAGTATCAGAATCCCAAGATCTGGAATCAGATGAGTTAGAGCGTTCTTCACTGTCGGAGTCGGAAACTGCTGGGGATAATAATGGAGGAGAAGCATATCCGAGACCTCTCTTAGTCCTGCTATAGTACATGTCTGACTTTCCTTTCGGAACAGTTGTACGGATAGGAGTTCGTCTACCCTTACCGTAATTGAAGCCACTTTTGAAATCATAACCCATTTTCCGAATGATGTCTTTTGATTGTTGACTATAACGATGAAGTTGGATACGCCCCATGTCGTTAA
Source organism: Iris pallida (assembly GCA_029216955.1). Lineage (NCBI taxonomy): Eukaryota > Viridiplantae > Streptophyta > Magnoliopsida > Asparagales > Iridaceae > Iris > Iris pallida. The sequence goes on along the minus strand of JANAVB010020199.1, from coordinate 2,690,432 downwards.
GTTTACTGTCATCCGTATAACTGAATTTTTGTTCTGGTCCTTTAATAAAAATTATTGGACTTTCACCTCTCTTTCGAGAAGAGACAACAAAATATGAATCATCTGAGTGTTCGAGTAAGACTTCTGTATGAAGAGATTGCACAACTCCCATTGTAATTGATTGGAAGCTATCTAACATATCTAAATAGTATTTAGTATGATAAATAACATCAGTATACTGGAAAGTAGGTGCTTTTTCATTGATTTGTACATCAGTATTTACAACAGGACCTTTGGCCTTAGCAGGCTTAGTCAGATTAATTATAAGAGGTGGAGAAGAAGAACGTGAGGGAGGCTTGTTACGACGGAGATCGATAACAAGTGGCTCAGAGGAAATGAGCTCCTTTTTTTCTTTGTTGTGAGTGAGATCAACAACAATTGACTCAGAAGAAGTGAGCTGCTTTTTGTCCTTGTTACGACGTAAATCGATAACAAGTGGCTCAGAAGAGGTGAGCTCCCTTTGATCTTGATCAGCATCAACTGACTTCTTTTGTACTGGCAAGTGAATAGCCAATGGTTTAGAAGACTGAGGATGTGAAACTCGCCCTTTGACAGGTATGATAAGAGTGTCTTTAGGCGTCGCTTCTTGTTCTTCTTCAGTGTCTAATGCTAACACGATTTTCATGAATTCATCCTTATACATCCGAGCGTCGTTGCAGTATGCTTCAACACCTTTGAAGGGATAAAGATCTGCAACCTCTTTACGAACAACGCCTTTGTCATCAACATATTTGAAACATTGATGAAGGGTTGATGGAACAACATTGTGCTCGTGTAAGAATGGTCTCCCCAATAGAGCGTTGTAAGAACAACCAAAATTGTCAATAATGTAGAATGTAACTTTTGTGCGAAGATTGCCAATTTGAAGTTTTAGGCGAATCTTGCCCAAAGGTTCACTCTTTCCTTGATTGAATCCAAGGATGGTAGTGATTGTAGTGGAGAGACTATGCACAGGAATTTTCAAAGCATCGAGCATTGTCTTCGGCATGATACTAAGAGCAGACCCTGGATCTATCAGAATACGATCGACTTTCATCGAATCGATATATCCTGTATAGTAAAGAGGACGGTCATGCCTGTTGTCTTCCATCAGCATGTCATCTTGCGTAAAAGTTATGTTCGGAATGAATTCCTGAACACTATTATAAGAGACTGATTCTGCTTCGGGCTTTTTGAGAAAGGTTAGACAAGCTTCTGCTTGCATAAGAGCTTCGCTGAGGGTTTCTCGAGTCTCTTTGGAAAGACGCAAGAGTTCAAAGATAGACAACTTTGCTGGGGTATTGGCTAGTTGAGCCAATATATCGAAGTTGTAAGGCTTCTCAAGTCCTGTAGGAGACGATTTCTTCAAAGGTTTATCAAAGCGGACTTGTTGTTTGCCTTTATCAGCAGTCACTGGCTTGGGAGAAATAGGAATCACAACTGGTGAAGGTGTAGCAGGATTCTCTTCAGCTAGAGCAGGTTGTGCTGAGGTAGGTTCAGGAGAAGAAGTAGGATTCTCTTGAGTTTCAGGGTAATCCTTCAAATAGGGCTTTCCTGATCTGGTGCCTAATAGAATTTCTTCGTCAACTATGGGATCAAAAGATACCATGTTGCAAATCTTCGTCTTGCCTTTGGAGCGACTTTTCTTCTTGGAAGAAGAAGAATCCTCGAACTCTGAAGTAAGATCGGGGTGAATCCACATAATCTCACCATTGTTTAGAGACAAAGGAACGAGACCTTCATTTGGTGGAGAAGGAATATTTTCAATCTCAAGAGTAGTTTTCGGAATAGGAATGACACCATGCTGTATCATCTGCGGGGGAAAGTTACCGAACTGAACTGAAACCATATTGGCGGTGACAGTCTTTTCATCTTATTGCAGAGTAACAACTCCAGCATTAACAAGCTCTTGAATCTTGCCCTTGAGCACATAACATGCTCTAGTAGGATGTCCAATGAATCGGTGGTAAACACAGTACTTAGGATGATCGGTCTTACCGACTTCATCAGGTTTCTTTGGGTCTGGGAGCTGGATCTTATTGCTTTTGAGTAAGCAATCGAAGATACTTGCCGTGTCATTCTCGTCAAAAGAATACTCTACCTTAGGACGAGGTTCCCTCGGTTGTGGTGCAGAAGGAGTGGAAGTGGACGTAGGCTGAGCTACGTTGACAGCCAAAGACTCTTTGCTTTTCAGATTAATGTTCAGAGTCTCTTTGTTCTTGCGGTTGTTTTGGCGATTTCCACCGCCTGACGCTTGATGTTCATCCCGATCGGGGTTAGACATTTGTACCCCCAACTGTTTGAATTTATCAGCACTTACTTCAGCTGCTTTGGCATTAACAATGAAGGATGACCAGTCTTGAAACTGAGTTGAGCCTGTCCACATACTGATAATAGGCAAGAGATTTGCCTTACAAGTATCTATAGTAACAGCAGCAGGAGTCCCTGGAGGCATTTTCAGGGCTTCTCGGCGAAAACGTTCAATGAAACTCTCTGCAGTCTCGTTATGTTTCTGTTTGATTTTATTTAGGGCTGACATAGTCATGTCATTGAATCCCTCATAGAATCGTTCTAGAAAGATTTGCTTGAGACCTGAGAAAGAAGTGATACAACCATCGGGCAGACTTCTGTACCAGTCATATGCTACGCCGGCTAAACAACCGACGAACACTCTGGTAAGAAGAGCGTCGCTTGGTTGAAGTTGAACAATCATTACCTCGAAGTGATTGATGAATTGACTTGGTGAGGTACTACCATCAAAGAGAGCGATTGTTGGAATCTTGTATTTGGGAGGAAATGGAACTTCTTTCCATTCAACGGGATATGGCTGTTTGATTCCCAACCTTTGCAGGTTGTCTTTCTCTTTGAAAGCTTCAAACTGAGTTCGTAAAAGCTTGACTGCTTCATTAGCATCTTCAGATGAAGAGGAAGGAGCCGTGGTAGGAGGAGGGACAGCATTATAAGCACTACCCCCAGCACCTGATTGACTGGGTGTATTTTGAACTTGTACTTGCACAGGAGGCATCTGAGGAAGTACTACCCCCAGCCCAGTATTGACAGGCACCGATGAAGCTATGATTTCAGGGTTTATAGCAGCCGGTACAGTTGGTGGAGTAGCATGTTGTGCCATAATGATAGAATGTATACTGGCGACCATTTCAGCCATGGTTTTCAATTTGTCCTCCAGTGCAACAATACGCTGTTCTTAGTTTACAGAAGTTGAAGCATCTGGATCATCAGTAACAACATATGCCGTCACTTCTCTAGGCACAGTAGACGAAACTGTTTGTTCAGAGCTTTCACTATATGCATCATAATCAGAGAAAGATTCGTCTCCTGACTGAAAAGTAGGAAGATAAGCTGAAGGATCTTGGGGAAGATTCCTTTGACCGATTGTGTTTCGGCTGTGGGAACGAGTATGTCGAAATACTCCTTCAGAGGATTCTTGGAGTAAATCCAAATATCGTTGGCTTGGTCTGCGAGGCTTACCATGTTTGGAGCACTTTCTACCCCCGGTGTCTCGGGAAGTCATATTGACAGAAGCGTACAACACTTCGTCTTCTTCTGACATTGGTTCTGTTTTAGCAAAAGTTAGACGATCGAAGATAGATCGCTTTGTTGTTTGACAACAACATTGGATGATGACTTTATGATTGCAATGATGATGAGATGGTTGATTTGAAGGAGTTGAGACATTATCCCGTTTTTGTCTGAGATGTTCTCGAAGATCAGAAACCATGCCGGGACGGGGAAAAGTTCGAGGAATATGTTCTTTAACAATATTTGGAACATGTTTCCGATTCTTCAAATGTTTTGTCCCCTGTGTATACAAGGAAGTACTCATCTCATTGGCATAAGTATCAGAATTTATGTTCTTGGAGATTTGTCTTTGAGGCTTAACCTTCAGCATTGGCTGTTTACGTTTTGCTGAAGTTGGCCTGTTAAGATATGTTCGTAGGTCTGCAAATTCACCCCCAGGGGTTTCTGTTTGAGACACCAACAGTTTTCCTTGTTTGGAACGGGATATTTTAAAAGTTGGGAGGTCTTGGAATTCTGCTACTGGAGTAGGCAGAATACCTCTTTGATCAGTGCAAGTTCTTTTGTTATGAAGGTAAAAAGAATCTTTGTTCGTAGGAGATCTTGTACTGACGGGTGTTGAAACACGTGCAATTTGATCTGCTTCAGTAAAGACCGAAGAAGACTGAGAAAAGACCAAAGGGCCTTTTCCTTTATTCTGAGAAGAAGGGATAACTAAAGAGCATTTCCCTCTGTTGTCTTCCAAGTCATGAGACAAGGAAGTTTGAGAAAAGACCAACGGGCCTTTTCCTTTGATCTGAGAAGGAGGAGGAATAGCCAAAGGACTACCCCCAGTAGATTGTGCTAGAACAGCATGATGTTTAAGAGGAGAATCAGATATTTTCTCTTGATTATGAGAAGGAGAGAATTTAGCAAAAGGGCTGTTTCCCTTGGTTTGCGCAGAAGTGATTTGCGCATGAGTGGAGAGTGCATTGGTTCTGGTCACAGAAGTAGGAGTCCTTGCTTTAGAGTGCTTAGGATGCACTTTAGTTGCTGGAACGCTGTTTTGCGCAGGAAAAGCCACTGCCAATTGCGCCAGAGTCATAGGAGTCTTCTGTTTTGACAAGGCAGCATATGAAGTAGCTTGCGCAACATTTGCAACGGATTGCGCAGTCTTGACTGCAAAAGATTGTGCAGCAGTTGCTGAGACAGACTGTGCAGCAGTTGACACAGCAGTTTGTGCAACAGACTGGCCAGCAGTTTGTGCAACAGAGTGTGCAGCACTTTTAGTGGCAAAACTGCCAGATTGTGCAGCAGTCTTGGAGACCCAAACTGAGCGCACTTTGCTCTTGGCAGAAGTGGCTGCAGTACGGGGAGTGGTCTTGGAGTTGAGCATTGCCTCGTAGGCTGTCTGGTTGACCTTGACAACCAGGGTCTTCTGCGTCTTCCCGATAGACGCTACGTCACATTGAGTTACTACTTCCTCGTCGGAGGAGAAAGTTGTCCCCAGCAGAGTCGCCATTTTGTTTGCAAAAACAAAAGTATAGAACTTTATTGATACAAACTGTAATAAAGATTACAAGAATTCTGGGAAAATTACAACTGTAGGAATCCAATCTCGATGACGATTGCTTTATCCCTTGGACGATGTGAACTTTTGAAGACGAAGCCTCTGAAGTTGAAAACAACTCAGAAAACTGAAGGCGAAAGCCTCGGAAGTTGAAGACAAAAGTCTCGGAAGAATGCAGCAGCACTTTGGCAAGAACTCCTGAACTCTCTAATTTCTGATTTCTGATCTTGATCCCCCCTTGAAATGAAGACTTGAAACTCTATTTATAGAGTTCTAGAAATAACTAATTTTCAGTTATTTTGGACTGCGCAGGATGATTTGCGCAGCATTGGTTTGCGCAACATTGATTTGCGCAGATAGTTACTGGATCGTGGGCCGACTATCATGGACACATGGCATGATTTGCGCATGATCGTGCATGAACAGTTGCCACGTAATGAACAATCGATGGCATGAATGCCACGTGTAACTTAACAGTTATATTTGATAAAGTGCGCAGAGTTGAATTGCGCATACATGATTTGCGCAGACTCAAACTGCGCAGCATTGGTTTGCGCTGCCAGCTGTCAGCCGCCCTCGAGCACTGTGCGGCGCAAGAAACGAACAGACTCCTTGTTATTCGCGCTGTCAGTTGTCAGAAAAGATTTGATTTGATTTAGTAATGATGACTTCTGCCACGTCAACTTGCGCAATCGGTTGTGTGCGCAAAGCAGTGTGCGCAATCGGATTGCTGCGCAATCTGTTGTCTGCGCAATTCATCAAAATGATGGGTTTCTTGATTTCTTGACTTTGTTGATTGATGCAACTTGATTTTTTAGGACCTATAGGCTAGTAATAAAGAGCTTTTAAACCTTCTTCATTATCCTTTAGAAGCCTCCACAAACCCTAAAAGAAACCCGCTTTAAGCCCTTTCCATTTCTATTCATTCCCATCATCAAAACTCCTCCAAATTCTTCCAAAACCTTCCCAAACCTTCATCCTATAAGGCTAGAAGCTAGAAGACCAAGGAGCTCGTGGAAAAGAGTCTAAAGGAGGGAGAGATTGTGTCAAACTTGACACAAGAGCATTCCTAGAAGACTTCATTGAGAAAATAACCACCCAATAGGTAAAAACCTTGTTATTTTGATAGTTTGAGCTCCATCTTCATGCATGACAAACGTAGGAACACGCATATTGGTTAGGGCTACCTATGGGGAGATGAGCAAGGCTCCAAATCTTATTTTTGTATATTTTATTTAGGGTTTTTGTGCCCTCCTTGGAGAAATCCGAGGGGGGCCCACCAAGTGTTTGTCAAAATGACAAAGTGGTCATATTGGTCTTGATTTTCAGTTTTGATCATAGGGCTAGCTTGGTTTTTCATTGAATAGGCATCCTAATTGATTTCCTAATGTATCTCACAAATATCTATTATATAAAACACAAAGGTTTTTGAATCCTAGGGCTGACTGTGCCAAGATAAAGAGTGGTTGGGATTTAATCTTGGTGAATCAACGGTTGTAGGATTTTATGGGGAAGAGCATTATTGGGAGTGGGCTTTTATGGGAAAAAGCATTATTGGGAGTGAGGTTTTATGGGGAATCCAAAGATGGGGATTTAATATTTTGATGGGGGCCTCATAATGGTTGTGGATGAGCATTATTGAGAGTGGGATTTTATGGGGAATCCAAAGAAAATTCACATCCAGCAGTGATTGGGATTTAATATTTTGATGGGGGCCTCAAAATTATTATTGTTCGTTTAAAATTGGAGGTCCAAGATTTTGAGGGAGAATACCTTAAATGAACCATGCCCTATGGGCACGGATTATGACTAGTATATATATATATATATATATATATATATATATATATATATATATATATATATATATATATATATATATTAAAAAAAAAATATATATATATATATATTAAAATATATATATATATATATATATATATATATATATATATATATATATATATTAAAAAATATATATATATATATATATATATATATATATATATATATATATATATATATATATATATATATATATATATATATGTTATGTTATGTGTTAAGGGGATATGGATATATGCATGTTGTGGGGGGTGTGTAGCTTGGGACTGTCACTGACAGTGTGGAATGGGGGCAAAGGGCCACATTGGGTTCCTGCCATGAGTATCAGTCAGAGGGGACCGACTGAACTCTCAGTTTAGGTACAGGAATTGGCCACATTTGGCTTTAGACTTTTGGCCATTGGCCTATATCATTTTGGCCATAGGCCTAAGAACCAAGTGTAGAGCCCATGTATCTATGTTATGTGTGTGTCACTGTATCAATGAGCTTGAGGTTGGCTTTGGCCACAGAAAATTGGCAGCAGGAATGCCATGGCTCAGGCATTTGGCCTTGGCCTATGAGCATGCCATTAGTTCAGAGAAAGGGGAAAATCCTTGGCCATTTGGCCTGTGCATTGGTGTTCAATCAGTTAGGATATCCTAATAGTATATCCTAGTATATTAGTGTGTTAGTATAGGATTATCAGAGGGGGTTTCATGTGTCGAATATAAGGGATTTTTGGCACTGTTTTGATTCAGTGGAGCAGGGGATTACTTCCCTAATTTTAGTGTCAATCCATGTGTCGAGTGTGAGAATTATGGACTGACAGTAGAAGCAATAGCAGGAGTTGCTTTAGCAGCTGCACTTGGGTACTACATATGCATTACAGTAGCAGCAACAACATAGCTTTGGCTCTGCCTTGCCTTAGCTTTGCATGCAGCAAGGGCCTGCAGGCATTTGGTTTGAGTGCCTCTTGAGAGTATCAGTCAGATACTCACTCTGGCAGTGAGTATCTTGTGAAAAATAAGTAGGCAACTCTAGAGGGGGTGAATAGAGTTTATGACAATAATAGCCGATTAAAAAAATTTAAACTCTTTCACGAACAGTAAATAATCAGAGAAAATGCAGAAATTATAAAGAGCAAGAGAGCATACGCAAATACAACCGATTTTAACCTGGTTTCTCTCGTGGAGGACTAGTCTAGGCCGGAGAACTCTAGCTCAAGATTAAATCCACTATTTGTTAAATAGTAGTTACACCCCGTGCCTTTTCTTCAGAAGAGCACGTCAACTTCTTACAGAGATCGCAGTGGCGATGCTTGGAATTTTTTAAGCGACTTTCTTGACTCTTGCACAAACTCCTAGCTGAAGAGCACTGAGCACTTTGAGGCTTAGGAAGCTTGTGGCTAGTAGATGAGAAGGTTAAGGCTTGTATAAGGCTTTAGAGAGAAGAGAAGAGAAAATTGGATGATTGAAAATGAGAGAATTCAAGGCCTATTTATACTAGTAGTAATAGGCAGAATTCGGCCAGAATTCGGTGTCAAGAATTTAAATTTTTGGCCGTTGGACAACTAGCATACAGCAAACCCTAAAAATTAGGGTCCTGTAATTTAGGGGACATAATTCGGCTCGAACTCTGTGTGGAGGCAGAGTTCGGCCCGAACTCTGTCTCCAGAAGACAGAATTGCTCAAATGGACTATGTGGGCTAGTTTTGTTTGGTGGAGCTTTTGGTTTGTGGTTTGGAGATAGGTATAGGCCCAAACTACTCAGTGCGACTCAGTTTACATTTATCTAGACTCCATAAAAGTAAAAATACAGACTCAAAAACTGAGTACGCTGCAGGATAGAGCCGACGTCCGTCTTGTACTGAGTTCTATCTTGATGTGTCATATTGAATTATGACAAGTATCATATTGTCAATTTTATCAATATTTGGTTGACTGTCTCCAGAAGACAGAATTGCTCAAATGGACTATGTGGGCTAGTTTTGTTTGGTGGAGCTTTTGGTTTGTGGTTTGGAGATAGGTATAGGCCCAAACTACTCAGTGCGACTCAGTTTACATTTATCTAGACTCCATAAAAGTAAAAATACAGACTCAAAAACTGAGTACGCTGCAGGATAGAGCCGACGTCCGTCTTGTACCGAGTTCTATCTTGATGTGTCATATTGAATTATGACAAGTATCATTTGTCAATTTTATCAATATTTGGTTTACTGTAATTTTGTGTCAACAATCTCCCCCATATTGATAATTGACAAAATGATATTTGTATATTCAATGTTCATACCTGGACACATGTATAAAAGTAATAGCTCCCCCGTAATCAGTAATCAGTGCATAGAAGCAATAGCTAGCAATAGCTCCCCCGTAAACATTGCTTCTCTGTAAGCCAATGTTTCTTTGTCCTGATAAACACAATCTCTGCCAACACATAGATAACACAGATAGACAATATATGATATGAATATCGAATATCAAATAATTCTCCCCCTTTTGTCATTTAGCAAACGCAAACAAACAAAAATTTGTAATGGCAAGCACACCAAAATATTAATAAACTGCATAAAGTGTCTGAAGAGTCACATAACAAAGAGTGAACAAATACAATAAAAAGCAACAACATAAAATAGAAATCCATAGTACAGAAAAAAACTAAACATAATATCCTCAGCAGCAGCATCAGGTAGGAGACCACATCCATCACGGAGCTCGAGATGATCCAGTACCGTCAGATAGATCAGTGTCCGAACGATGAGGATCCACGAAAGCCGCATCCGGATCCAAATAGCGCATAAGCCAAGGGTCGTCGATACGGTATCCGTCGCAAGCAGGATCCCGCTCTATAGGAATAGGCATAGAAGGATGCCGAGACATAGATTACCGGATGTCATGCAGTGAGTTGTTGATGGCACTTATCTGCAGGATGGTATGATAGTCGAGCTGGGTCCAGCGATCATCCTCTAACATGAACCGATCGTGAAGCATAATCTGAATTGACTCAAGAGTAGCAGAAGGAGGGGGCACAAACTACCCAAGAGCAGGTGCATCATCCTGAGCATCAGAGTGCTCGAACTCAGCAGGAGATCCGACAGCTGCCTGAAGCCACCGTGCCTTAGATAGGAAGGCAGGGGCAGGAAGGAGTTGGCACTCATCGAGAGGGACATGAAAAGCATGAAAAACCATAGGAAGATAGAGAGCATAGACCAAAGATCATGGCCTCTTCCTAGCATTGATCATCCAGTCCATCATGGTACGTGGAAGATTGAAAGGGACATGGAAGTGAAGGTGATACAAAGCAGAAACCTCAAAATACGAAACCTCATCAGTCGATCCCGTTTTGGGCAGGATCGTGGAAAAGACAATGCGATGAAGCTCGTAGAAGTAGGGGTTTAGAAATTTTGTTAGCAACTTGCGTGGACGTGTGTTTGGGGTACACAAGTCATCCTTGAAACTCTCGAAGGAAGACCCATCAGGGAATTAAAACTTGCGTGCATCGACAAGCTTCTCCCATGAGTTGTGTTCCGGAATCTCGAGATATTTTGCAAGTTCAAAGTCATCGAAGGATATGTCAATTCCAGCAATACGAGAATATAAACGAGTGTCATCAAAAGTAAGATTGCAATAAAACATTTTAATTGCATTCAAATAGATAAGTGAATTTGTAGACACTAGTTCATCAAGACACAAATCATGAAATAATGAATCATAACGAAAAAAGATAGTGAAGTTGATGGGATGGCCCGCGCACACGGGACGTGATCGAAAATTATTGAACCATTCGTTTGAGGCTTCCAATGACACAAATATTCGATCATCGAACGTGTTGGGGTCTATAGGACGTGGTGGATTGAAAAAAGAGTGAATAGGTTGGTGAATAGGTTGATCATCACGAGGAGGAGGATTCGAAAAGGAAGCACCCTGGGTTCGAAGCCTCTTTCCTCTATTAGACAACCTAGGTGCCATAAGCAATGAAGAAAAATATAAAATTGAGATAGAGAGAAAGGAGAAATTATACCTCAAAAGATAATGGAAGATGGAAGAGAATGATGCAAGAAGTCTTCTCTTTGAATTTGGAGAAAAAATCCTCACAAGAAGAAGAAACCTAGGATTAGGGTTTGAAGAGGAAGGATTTGGAGGAGTTTTGGAGGAGGCAATGAAGGAGAGAGAGAGAGAGAGAAGGAGAACCCGGTTTTAAGAAGGGGGTTCGAATGGTCGGATACAATCTAGACCATTGGATCAAACACAGATCAGCGGCTGAGCCTGACTGCTGTTCTGGAATGAACAGACCGAATTCTGCCCGAACTCTGTGTTAGGCAAAGTTCGGCCCGAATTCTGTGTTCTGGGGCCAGAACAAAAACCAGGCTAAAATGAAGTTGAAATCAATACTTAGTTGAAAAGAATGAAAGGATAGACATGAAATAGTGGAAGTTCACGTAGAAGATTTCAAAATGCTGAATCAAATGAACAAAAATAAAGTTCGAAAATTTGAATTTTGCAAGTTATAAATAGAAGTAAACCATATAATAAATAAGGAGTTATGACACAATTTAGCATGGTGAAACTACCATGGGGTAGCTGCAGGGGCCGGATCCCAGCTAGCGGTAGTCCGGAGACTAGTGCACCATTTCGCTTAGGCTTTTACGCCTTATTGTCAGAAAGACCCTTTCGGCTTGTACCCATAACAAAATCATCATAAGGAACCATGACATAATCGATATTTATGCAGGCCACTTTAATGAATAACCGCTTCATCCAAAATTCCTAGTTCACAACACAGAAAGTTGAAATGTTCTTCGGATAGTGGTTTAGCGAAGAAATCTGCCAGCTGATGATCAGTGTCAATAAATTCTAAATTTATAGTGCCATTCTGTTGGTGATCACACAAAAAGTGGTGACGAATTTTAATGTGTTTCGTGCGTGAGTGATATATAGAGTTCTTAGTAAGGTTGATAGCACTAGTGTTATCACAGAATATAGGAATGTGCATATAGGTTGTAGTCTGCAAGGGTTTGCTTCATCCACAAAATTTGTGCACAACAACGACCAACTGCGATATATTCAGCTTATGTTATGGATAATACGACAGAATTCTGCTTCTTGCTAAACCAAGAGACTAGAGCCTTGCCTAATAAATGACACGTGCCGCTTGTACTTTTACGGTCGACTTTACATCCTGGGAAATCAGCATCCGAATAACCAATAAGGTCGAAGGATGTAGATTTGGGATACCATAAGCCCACTGTAACAGTACCCTTAAGGTATCAAAAGATACGTTTAACGGCGGACATGTGTGATTCCTTAGGACTAGCTTGATAGCGAGCACACAGACAAACACTAAACATGATATCGGGACGACTAGCAGTTAAATAAAGTAAACTACCAATCGTACCTCGATACTTATGTTGGTCAACAGGTTTGCTGCTTTCATCAGGTTCCAGCTTGGTCGTAGTAGCCATAGGGGTGCTGATTGGTTTGACGTTGTCAAGATCAAACTTCTTCAGCATATCCTTTGTGTATTTTGACTGGCTGATGAAAGTTTCTTGCGAAGTTTGTTTGACTTGCAATCCAAGGAAGTAGGTGAGCTCCCCCATCATGCTCATCTCAAATTCGTTCTGCATACACTTAGCAAAATCTTGGCAAAGATTTTTATTAGTAGAACCGAATATCATATCATCTACATAAATTTGTACTAAAAGAATAGTGTTTGAAAACTTTTTATAAACAATGTAGTGTCAATCTTCCCTTTTAAAAACCTTTATCTAGCAAGAAATTGCTTAGGCATTCATACCAAGCTCTGGGGGCTTGTTTGAGGCCATATAGCGCTTTCTTGAGTTTGAAAACATAGTCGAGAAATTTGTGATATTCAAAACCAGGGGGTTATTTTATAAAAACTTTCTCCTTAATAAAACCATTCAAAAAAGCACTTTTGACATGCATTTGGAAAAGTTTAAAATTCTGAAAGTTTACAAAGGCACAAAGCATCCGAATGGATTTAAGTCTTGCAACGGGAGCATACGTCTCATCGTAGTCGATACCTTCCTCTTGGTTGTATCCTTGAGCTACTAGACGAGCTTTGTTGCAAGTGACTGAACCATCTTCATTTATTTTGTTACGAAAAACCTATTTAGTACCAATGATCGAATAGTTAGCTGGTTTAGGAACATGTTTCCAAACCTGGCTTCTTTCGAATTGGTTGAGTTCTTCTTGTATAGCTGAAATCCAAAACTCATCATTGAAAGCTTCTAAAACAGTTTTAGGCTTAATTTGTGAAATAAATGCAGTGCTAGCAATGGAGTCTCTTAATGATGATCGAGTACTTACTCCGCATGATACCTCACCTATTACCAAGTTTTCTGGATGTGACGGCTTGTTTCTTCGGCAAGCCCTCCAGAGAGTTGGTTTCAGAGGTGGTATTCATCGGCGTAGAAGTTGATGGCTCAACATCATCGTCAGGAGTAGCTGCTGCACTATTATTCTCATCAAAAGTCATATTAGTAAACTCTTCTACAATCAATGAGTGTTTGTTGAACACTTTATATCCCTTGCTCTTGGCAACATAACCAAGAAAAATACCATCGTCAGCTTTGGCATCAAATTTACCTAAGTTATCTTTGGTGTTAAGGATAAAACAGCGACAATCGAACACTCTAAAATATAAAATATTTGGAGTTCTTCCAAACCAAACCTCATAGGGTGTTTTCTTCGTAATAGGTCGAATAAGCACCATATTTAAAATATGGCACGCTGTACTGACAACTTCAGCCCAAAAATATTTCGAAAGTAAAAATTTATTCAACATGACTCTAGCCAGAACCTTTTTAGCAAAAATTTTGAAAATAGAAATTGCATCGCTCTTGTTTGAAAGAAAGAAAACCCAAGTGAATCTAGAAAAATCATCTACTATAACAAAAGAATAGAGTTTTCCACCAAGACTGACTACTCTACTAGGACCAAATAAGTCCATGTGCAGTAATTGCAAGGGTCTAGTAGTACTTACAATGTTTATGGAATGAAATGAAGATTTAGTTGCCTTATTCAGTTCACATTCGGTACATACTGTGTCCTTCTTTAATGTGATGTCGGGCAAGCCTCTTACTAGCTTCTTTGTCGATAGCCTGGATATAGTATCCATGTTGGCATGACCTAGACGCTGGTGCCACAACAATCTCTCATCCTTGTGGGCATAGATGTATCTTTCTGTACTATTAGTATTTCTAGATAGATAGAAAATGTAAATGTTATCCTCTCTTATCCCTTCAAAAGCGATGTCTCCCGTTGACCTATCATAAATATCGTATTTATTTTGTCCAAAGTTAATATCATATCCATGATCAGCAAGGTGACTTATGCTGAGCAGGTTATGCTTTAACTCGGTCACTCGGCAGACATCCTTTATCACAGGAGAAGGAGGATGACCAATAGTACCATTACCTATGATGTAGCCCTTTAAATTATTATCGAAGGATACGTACCCTTCCCTCTTTATCGATTATGATGCGAAAAGATTTTCGTCTCCCGTCATATGTCGCGAGCATCCACTATCGAGAATCCACTTGCTTTTAGTTGAAGGAGGAAGGTCCACCTACATGACGAGTAGATGTGACCTTTGGTACCCAAGTTCTTGTGGGTCCTGAAATGTTAGTCTTCGGTACCCATGCATATAGATTGATATCAACTATTTCCTAATTCTACACTGTGGTGAGATATGACCATGTAATCCATAGTAGGTGCAAGTAGCATGCCTATTTGTGTTGAGAGCATGTTGATAATAATGTCTATATGCAGTATGATGATAGTTGTGTGGAACAGCAGGATAGTGACTATGTGTAGTAGCAGGATGATGATTATATCTACGTGCAGCATAGTGATAGTTAGCAGGATATTGACTATGGTTATGTCTATGTGTAGCATGGTAATGGTTAGTAGGATAGTGACTATGTGCAACAGCAGAGTGATAGTTATGAGAATAATGTCAATGAGCATGTGGTTTATGTGTTGCATGGGATACGTGTACATGTAAGCATGTTTACGTGCTGCTTGTGGGTGACGTGTTTTACTATTTTGAGTGGTCTTGTGTTTTGTGTGTGTCTTATGTGATTGGGTTTGAGGTTGAGCAACCTGTTTTCCCAATCTAATCTCTAATTTCTTAGAGGCAGCATGCAATTCATTACACTTAGCATTTAAACCATCAATTTTAGCAATAGAGATCTTGTGTCTGTTCTTTTCTTCAGCAAGCTCAGTGTTGAGTGCTGTGATCTCACGTGTTTTCTTTTAAATAAGTGCTTCGACATCATGTTGGCTTAACTTAAGCTTGGATACCTCATTAGTGACTTCCGTGGGTGGAGTGTCTCTAACATTATCAAGAAAAGAAGAAAGGTTTTGAATCTCTCTTTTATAGCTTTTGATCTTTTCCTTGGCATGCTTATATTTACTAATGACTTTCTTGTGGTCATTTAGTAAATCATTAAACGCATCGCCAAGTACATCAAAAGTAAAGTCATCGAGAGTTTCGCTAGTTACCTTTTCGGATGTCGCCATTAGACAGACATTAGCGGTGTCTTGAGGAGAGTCATTTTCTTCCTCGGAATCACTTGCTTCACTTTCATGCCAAATACTAGTGTTGGCATACTTTCTTGAAGAAGACTTCTTGTAGGGCTTCTCATATCTATTGCCTTTCTTTGCGAAGGGACAGTCTTTTCGGACGTGTCCAGTCTTCTTGCAGCCGTAGCACGTTGGTTCTTTCTCGTCATCTTCTTGTTGTTCCTTCTTTCTTCGATTGAAACGAAGGAACTTCTTGAAGTTGCGGACTAGAAAAGCTTGATCATCACCTTCAGAATTGTCGTCATCAGTCTCTTCAGGATCAGCCCTTCGACGATGAGCTTTTAAGGCAATTTCTTTTGCCTTTGGAGCAGGTTCGTCGAAGTCTTTGAGGTCAAGCTTGTGGGTCATCAGCTTTTCCATCAAAGTCTCCATAGATATTATGATGAGATCATTGCCTTCTATGATAGCTGTTACCTTAGGGTTCCAAATCTTTGGTAGCCCCCTAAGTAACTTGCGGATCTTCTCATGATTTGTATATTGTTTGCCAAGAGATGACAGAGGGTTTATGACGTCAAGGAACCTTGTAAACATTTGGGTGATCATCATATTAGGCTTCATCTTGAACGCCTCGTATTCTTGAGTGAGACTACTGATTTTCGACTCTTTGACTTGGGTGGTTCCTTCATGCATCACTTCTAGAAGTTTCTATACTTCGTACGAGGTGGTGCATGTCGAGACCCTGTTAAACTCATTCCTGTCTATTGAACAAAATAAAGTATTAATAGCTCTAGCGTCTAGACTCGTCTGTTTCTTTTCGTCGTCAGAATATTTGTCGTTGGGTTTCTCGACGAGATCACCATTGACAACTGTCCTGGCGGGCTTTTTGTAACCATCGGTGACAATGGTCCACAGGTCGAAGTCTAGAGACTTGAGATAGAAGCTCATCCTAGTTTTCCAATAGGTTTAGTTGGTTCCATCAAATAGGGGTGGCCTATGAGTGGATTGTCCTTCACCATGGTTGGAAAACATAGGTTGTGTGGTTGCCATGGATCAGCTCTTTGGATGTTAGTCCTTGTAAAGAGACAGAGCTTTGATACCAATTGAAGAACAAGTAGTCAACTCTAGAGGGGGGTGAATAGAGTTTATGACAATAATAGCCAATTAAAAAATTTAAACTCTTTCACCAACAGTAAATAATCAGAGTAAATGCAAAAATTATAAAGAACAAGAGAGCATACACAAATATAGCCAATTTTAACCTGGTTTCCCTCGTGGAGGACTAGTCCAGGCCTGAGAACTCTAGCTTAGGATTAAATCCACTATTTGTGAAATAGTAGTTACACCCGTGCCTTTTCTTCAGAAGAGCATGTCAACTTCTTACAGAGATCGCGGTAATGATGCTTGGAATTTTTCAAGCGACTTTCTTGACTCTTGCACAAACTCCTAACTGAAGAGCACTGAGCACTTTGAGGCTTAGGGAGCTTGTGGCTAGTATATGAGAATGTTAAGGCTTGTATAAGGCTTTAGAGAGAAAAGAAGAGAAGATTGGATGATTAAAATAAAAGAATTCAATGCCTATTTATACTAGTAGTAATAGGCAGAATTCGGCCAAAATTCTGTGTCAAGAATTCAAATTTTTGGCCGTTGGACAACTAGCATACAACAAACCCTAAAAATTAGGGTCCTATAATTTAGGGGACAGAATTCGGCCCGAACTCTGTGTGGAGGCAGAGTTCGGCCCGAACTCTGTCTCCAGGAGACAGAATTGCTCAAATGGGCTATATGGGCTAGTTTTGTTTGGTGGAGCTTTTGGTTTGTGGTTTGGAGATAGGTATAGGCCCAAACTACTCAGTGCGACTCAGTTTACATTTATCTAGACTCAATAAAAGTAAAAATACAGACTCAAAAACTGAGTACGCTGCAGGATAGAGCCGACGTCCGTCTTGTACTGAGTTTAGTCTTGATGTGTCATATTGAATTATGATAAGTATCATATTGTCAATTTTATCAATATTTGGTTGACTGTGATTTTGTGTCAATATCTTGGCCTAGGCACTTGGCCATCTAGCTTATAGGTGAGTATCCCATCTTAGTGTCCATGTATCAGTCGGGTGGGTCATTTGACAGTAAGTTCAGTGACTTTGTGCTAGTAAGTGAGTGAGAGAGGGGTGTTTGTATCAGTCCTAATGTTAAGAAGGGGTGAATGTATGTTAGAGATATGTGTGATAGTGAGTTATTATCAGTTAGCTTTGGTTAGTAAAGTTGCATGTAGGTTGTCAGTACTTGGTTTTGTAGGAACGAAATCGTAAAGCAGAATACTCTAGAGGAAGGGTGAATAGAGTAGGCAGCAGAAAATTTCTAACTAAAAACTTTTTAGCAGTTAGATCACAGATATAATAATAATCACAAAAATAAATAACTGTAATGAAAAAGAGTGATCAGAAGGCAAACGCAAACACAGAGATTTATACTGGTTTTCCTCTTGTGAGGACTAGTCCAGTCAAAAGAACTCTAGCTTCCAGTTGAATCCACTATTGGAAAATCCAGCAAGTTTTCATACGAAGTCCTTACAACTTCTATAGACGCTAGCTTTGATACGAAGAACTCGACCAACTTTAATTGTGAAGAGTCAATCTTCAATCAAGCCTCTAATTACAATCGCTCTGAAACTTCTAGACCGTACCGCACTGGCAAATC
The DNA here is from genome assembly GCA_029216955.1 of Iris pallida. NCBI lineage: Eukaryota > Viridiplantae > Streptophyta > Magnoliopsida > Asparagales > Iridaceae > Iris > Iris pallida. The sequence continues at coordinate 2,672,267 of JANAVB010020199.1, read as the reverse complement.
GACTAGAGGATTGTAATTGGCTTAGGATTCGAAAATGGAAGCTTTTTAGAACTCTTTAGAAGAAATGTAAGCTTTAGAAGAGAAGATATTAAAAGTGAATTGGTGATTTAAAATGATCGAAATCCTTCTCTATTTATAGTTTTTTCAAAGGCAGAACTCTGACAGAATTCGGGCAGAATTCAGATAGAACTCTTTGTAACAAACCGCAACTGAAGGGCGACCAAGTTCAAAATCAAACGTTCACATAACGTTCAACTTGGCCAATCTCTGGTCGAACTCTAGCCGAACTCTGGCCGAGTTCTGTCAGGGTTTGGTCTGTTGATTTTGTGAAAAATAATTTTGGCTTTTTGAAAAGTCCTTCAGAACTCTGGCCTAGTTTCGGCTTCTTTGTGTAAAGGTTTTGCAGTAGCTATACTTGGTGTAACTACGTCTTCATTGTTGTCATCGTCTAAGTATTGATTTAGCTTATCAAACTTGACATTGATTGATTCTTCGATGATCATGGTTCTTTTGTTGAAGACTCTGTATCCTTTGCTCTTTGCTGCATAACCTAAAAATATACCTTCATCGGCCTTTTCATCAAATTTACTCAGATTGTCTTTAGTATTAAGAATAAAGCATTTACAACTAAAGATCTTAAAATATGAAACATTGGGTGTTCTATCAAACCATAGTTCATAGGGAGTCTTCTTCGATATAGGTTAAATTAGAACCCTATTGAGAATGTTGCACGTTGTATTTTCAGCCCAAAAGTATCTAGGTAGACTAAACTGGTTTAACATTACTCTAGCCATTTCAGATAGAGCCTTGTTCTTACGTTCCACAACTCCATTTTGTTGTGGAGTCCTAGGGCAAGTGAATTCATGCAAATAATCGTGTGTCACAAAATTGCTTGAATTCTGCATTCTCAAATTCGCTGTCATGATCACTATGAATGCGAGTAATCATGAACCCTTTTTTATTCTGTACTTTCTTGCAAAAGGTGACGAATTCTGATAATGCATCGTTCTTGCGTGCAAGAAAATAAACTCATGTATATCTAGAGAAATCATCTACAATGACAAATGCATATAATTTACCACCTAGGCTAACGATTCTACTTGGTCCAAATAAGTCCATATGCAACAGTTGTAAAGGTCTAGTGGTACTTACAGCGTTCTTGGATTTAAAAGCAGATCGGGTAGCTTTGTTCTTTTCACATTCACTACATACCGTATCCTTCTTAAAAGATATGTCCGGTAAGTCGCGTACCAATTTCTTTGTAGATAGTCTTGAAATTGTATCCATGTTTGCATGACCGAGTCTCATATGTCATAGTTGACTCTCAATGTTTTTGGCCATCAAACATCTACCTGCTTTGTTAGCATCTTCCAACAAATAGAAAACATATATGTTCTCTTCCCTGATACCTTCAAAGATAGTACTACCAGTTGAACTATCAACTATAGTACATTTGTCTTTGACGAAGTTAATGCTATAAATGTGATCAGCAAAATGGCTTATGCTGAGCAGATTATGTTTTAACTCGGTAACTAGACAGACATCATTAATCACAGGATAGGAAGCCTTACCAATGTCATCGATACCAATTATGTACCCTCTTAAATTATTACCGAAGGAGATGTATCCTTCTTTATTCTTCTTCGACAGTGTTGCAAATAATGAAGCATCACCGATCATGTGCCGTGAGCAACCGCTGTCGAGGATCCATTTCCTCCTAGCATGTGAAGGGCGTCCCAACTACAAAATAATTTATAGATGAAACTCTTGGTATCCATTTCTTGTAGGGTCCTGACTGGTTAGTTTTTGGTATCCATGCATAAACATTTAAATCTACTAACTTTATGATTCTACATGCAGAAGATATATGACCAATGAGGCCACAATAATGACATTTTGTATGTTGAGTGTTGAAAGTTGTGTGAGGTGCATGATTGGTAGGTTTTGGTTTTCTAGTGTAGAAGAATGCATGTCTATTAGTATTCTTGGGCATAGGTTTGGTATGGTTTGGTCTGACAGTGTTTGGTTTGGGCGTGTTCCGATGATTCGGTAATTGACACGTGTTAGAATAGGAAGCAGCAACTTCAGGCCGTTTTTCTAAACTAATTTCCAACTTTTTGGAAGTGTCATATAATCTAGTATAGTCAGATGTAAGTGTTTCTATTCTGACTTGTACATACTGGAGACTCTTTCTCTCCTTAGATAGGTCTTCCTTTAACTGGATAATAGTTTGGTATTTTTCTTCGGATAACTTAATAGTCTCGTGTAACAACAGCTTAATAGATGAAAGCTCACCAGACTTAATTGAAGAGTCATTATTTCTAACATGATCTAGTTGGTCGGTAAGTCTTTCTATTTCACCTTTGTACTCTTTGAGTACCTTCTTAGAGGTTTCATATTTACTACGCAGTTTCCTGGAATCATTTAACAGGTCACTGAAAGCCTCTCCTAGTTGCTCAAAGGTGAAATCATCATAAGGATCAAAAAGAGGATTAGTGATTACCTGATCGCAAGCCATCAAGCATATATTCACAGCATCATCTGATTGTTCCTCTTCTGAATTACTGGCTTCACTTTTATGTCATATGCTTGTGTTGGCGTACTTCCTTGATATAGATTTCTTTAGGTAGCTTTTGTCATATTTGCTGCTTTTTCTTGTTGATGATGATGTTGTTGGACAATCTTTCTTCATGTGTCCTTTCTTCTTGCATCCGTAGCAAATAGGATCTTCCTCGTTGTTGTTGCTGTTACTGTCTTTTGTTCTTCTGTTAAATCTCATGAACTTCTTGAATTTTCTTACCAGAAGAGCTTGATCTTCAGAGTCAGAGTCGCTGTCGTCAGAGTCATCTTCGACAGTTCTTCTATGTTGAGCCTTGAGAGCGATCGACTTCTCTGACTTCTTTTTTGGTGTAGCATCTTCAAAGTCTTGAAGTTCTAACTCATGAGTGAGTAGCTTACCCATGAGTGTTTCCAGAGACATTGTTGAGAGGTCGTTTCCTTCAATGATTGCTGTAGCCTTTGGAATCCAGTTCTTTGTGAGAGCTCGTAGAAGTTTGCGAATCTTTTCATGGTCACTGTAATCCTTGCCTAGTGAAGATAAAGGATTTACAATATCCAGGAATCTCATAAACATCTGAGTGACTGATTCACTTGGCTTTATTTTGAACGTCTCGTACTCCTGAGTAAGTCTGCTGATCTTTGACTCCTTGACTTATGTTGTTCCTTCGTAGGTTACTTCGAGAAGTTTCCATACTTCATTTGATGTTATGCAGGTAGACACCCTGTTAAATTCAGTTATGTCTAAAGCACAAAATAAAGCGTTAATAGCACGTGCGTCAAGACTAGCCTTTTTCTTTTCATCCTCTGTATATTTGTCGTAGGGTTTTTTTAACTAAAACTCCATCAACATTAATACGATGAGACTTTTTGTAGCCATCAATAACTACAGACCATAAGTCAAAATTAAGAGATTTCAGGAAGAAACTCATACGTGTTTTCCAATAAGTGTAGTTTATGCCGTCAAACAGTGGAGGTCTGTTTGTGGCTTGGCCTTCACTTGTGAATTTCACAGTTGCCATGTGTAATGCTGTGATATATATAATGAATTGAAAAATAATTGATTATAGCTGCAATTTTACTTTGCTTTACCTGTATAACCTACTCTGATACCAATTGTAGGAACAATTAGGATCAGAGAATAATACCTCTAGATGGAGAACCTGTTTTGATACCAATTGTAGGAACGAAATCGTAAAGCAGAATACTCTAGAGGGGGTGAATAGAGTAGGCAGCGAAAAATTTCTACTTAAAAACTCATTTGCAGTTAGATCACAGATATAATAATAATTACAGAAATAAATAACTGTAATAAAAAAGAGTGATCAGAAGGCAAACGCAAATACAGAGATTTATACTGGTTTTCCTCTTGCGAGGACTAGTCCAATCGGAAGAACTCTAGCTTCCAGTTGAATCCACTATTGGAAAATCCCACAAGTTTTCATACGAAGTCCTTGCAACTTCTACAGATGCGAGCTTTGATACGAAGAACTCGATCAACTTCAATTGTGAAGTGTCAATTTTCAATCAAGCCTCTAATTACAATTGCTTTGAAACTTCTATACCGCACCGCACTGACAAATCGACTAGAGGATTGTAACTGGCTTGGAATTTGAAAATAGAAGATTTTTAGAACTCTTTAGGAAAATATAAGCTTTAGAAGAGAAGAGATTGAAAGTGAATTGGTGATTTGAAATTATCAAAATTCGTCTATATTTACAGTTTTTCCAAAGGCATAACTCTGACAGAATTCGGATGGAACTCTTTGTAACAAACCGTAACTGAAAGGAGACTAAGTTCAAAATCAAACGTTCACATAACGTTCAACTTGGCCGAACTCTGGCCGAACTCTGGCCGAGTTCTGTCAGGGTTTGGTCAGTTGATTTTGTGAAAAATAATTTTGGCTTTTTGAAAAGTCCTTCAGAAGCTTTTTGTAAAATAGATATTTTCAAGAACATAGGTCATTCTAAAAAGATAGGTAAGTTTTGAAAACAATTTTAGGATAGCCTATTTGCCAGTACGACTTGGTGTACAATGTATTCCTAGACTCAATAAAAATGAAAATTATATTGCTTTGAGGAAATACACTTGAGTGGCAAACAGCTTCGGTCTTGAACTAAGTAGAAATCTATCTTTGATCGGTGTTCGAAACATCGTTAGTAAACATCTGAATGATTCATATATCAAGACAGAGTTTGATCAATTATTAAAATCAGGTTTGACCATGACCAATGGGCCAACAGATTTGGTGTTTGTGTGTCTGTCAAGTGATAGGATAGTGTTTAGTTAGGGATTGGGGGTGACTGAGTTAGAATAATGTGTGTGACAGTGTATGTATTGTGAGTATCAGTTAATTTGTGTCTTTGTATCAGTAAGAAGATATGGCCATAGAATGGTTTGGCCAAGAGGCACTTGGCAAAAACTTGCCATTGGCAGCCTGCCTTTGCTTGCATTATCTGTAATGTATCATGCAGCAACATATGGCATATTGTAGTGGCATTAGCAGCAGCAGTATATGGCATATACAGTGGCATTAACAGCAGCAACATATGGAATATGCAAGCAGAGTAATAGCAGCTTGCCTTGGCATTACTTGCATTGGCTTTTGCAGATGCAGTGAAGCAGCTGCATTAGCAGCTTGTATGCAGCAGGGGATCCTGCCCTTTGGGCAGTTGGCTAGGCCACATGGCCACTTGGGTGAGTAGGTAATGGCATTACCTATCTAGTAGGTAATGGTTTATCTAATCTAAGTATAGATATTACCTAATCTAACTAGGATAATATATTACCTATATGTAGATAATAGGGAATTACCTACTCAATGCAATTAGAAATCCTAATTTAGGATAAGAGTATGGTTTACCAATCAATCCAAGGTAATGGGTATTACTTACCCTAATATCTAGGTAAATAACCTATTAGTCTAAGGTAATGTTATACCTATCTAAGGTAATGTGAATATCTAAGTTAGGGTATTTAGGTAGGTATTGATTTAAAATAGGTTAACCTAACCTAGATTTGACTGTCACGACTCGTACCCGCTTTCCAGGATACGAATGCGTGTCCAAGCCAGCCTACGTCGCAGTGTCGGCGGTAGAACACTGTATAGCCACAATGCTCAAAATCACAAATAATGCTCATTCACAAATTAATTTAATTTACAATATCCACAAGTTTATATTTGCAAAAAAATATAAACTATTACAAATATTGAAATGATACAACTCATTTATCTAGCTATTCTCTAGGTTTTCGTCTGCAAGTACACCCGTATATCCCAATGCTAAGTGAATCCACGGCTAACCTGAAAAATATTGGTTTCTAGTCAGGAATGGAACGAGTACAATTCACTGAATGCAGTTTCAATAATTGAAAATGACTATACTACAGAGGTTAGCCTTTAAATATATGATTTGAAAAGAAAAAATAAACACAGAAAGACAAATAAAACTAAAAAAAGAAAAACAATAAATAAATACAAAGACACTACTCACCGACTGACTGAAGTAACTTTGATATGTGATCAGTCTCGGGACAATTACACGACACTGTCTACACTATCTACACTGTATAAAGTTACACTGTCTACACGGTATACTACAAATAAGAAACACTATCTATACTGCATAAAGTTACACAGTCTACACTGTATAAAGCAATAATGAATCATGGTCTACACTGTATACACTGTATAAGGTCAGATCACACATCCTTGGCACTTCACCTCCCCGACACGACAAAATATATCAAAATATGAAAACAGAAATCATATATCTAATGCTAACAATGATGTGTAGTAAAGATCAACATCGAAAATAAACAATAAACTGTACTCGCCTGTGGTCCTCTGCTGGTGAAACCGATAATCCAAACCACTCAATATGCCACAATAGTCAAAACTCGTACAACAATCTCCGGATGCTGAAATAAACATTACTAATGCTCTTAGAATAGTCAAATTAGCTAGAATTGCCTCTCCTTAAGTCCAATTCTGGACACAGAGACAAAAGGATAATTTCGGGTCAAAATGGTGTCCGCCGTTGGACCCGCTTTGCACCGAAAAGCGTGCCAGAGTCAATAGTCTCTAAAGTCATCAAACTACATTTCTAAAGATTTGTTTTGATGATACGAACCCAACCACATGTCCAAAGTTGGATTCCGGCAGGTCGTGCACAAAATCGCCTGTTGAATAGGACCGTAGGGCCCGCAAAACGGTGATCCGGTCAACTGTCTCAGAATCGGACCAAACTTGCCATACAGGACCAAAAAAATGATACGGTCCTGTTGGCGCAAGTTTCGTCTCGATCTAACGAATGTGCACAAAGTAATTAGGAAATTTGCACAGAGACCGATACGGTGAATTTTGACGGATACGCATCAAATTCATCGCGCACACGCAACCAATTTGAATTCCATCAAAGCCCACACGTCCACGAAGCCGATACACACCTTTCGATGCTTTCGATTCGCGAACACGTCGCCCGGATTGGCGGAACGCACATCGTATCGAAGGTTTTTCATAAATTTTAATATTTTAAAACAGGTTTTTCCTAATATTTGAAATCCGATTTCTCCGCATGTAGTCGACGAAATCAAATTCCGTAAGTCGGGTTGCAGAGCCCTATAGGTTGTCCTTTACTCTCTTTAATTAGTCTCAAAATATCCTAATGGTTTGTCCAAAATCCACCTTCCAAAACAAGGTCCAGGATTCAAAATTCTGTCATGTTTCGACAGTTTTTCGATGAACTTCAACTTGATTTCTCTCGAGTTTTGGGTCACTAGAATTTAAACTAATTAATAGGGATTGAAGAGGGTTATATCTAGATCATATCAGAGTTTACGGGACTCAAAACGATCGTTGAGATATCGCGATCCGAAGTTGGCTCCTCGCTCTTAACTGCTGCTGTTCTAGCTCGCCAGTGTGCGCATGCGGCCCTGTTGCAGCGGTTGTCCGATGGCCTGGCTGCGTCGGGCGGCACGCATAGACCGGGGGGGTCGCTCGGAGTTAGGGTTTAGGTTTGATGAATTTCCCTCCTCTCTCTCTCGCATTCTTTATATACAATTACTTGCCGAATCACACAACCGAGCGGGTGGGGGAACTTGGAAAAGCTCTGTTTGGAGCTCAGTTGGGCCGATCGGGCTGGGACTAAGTTCATTTTTCCTTTTCTTTTTTCTTTTTTTTATATATAGTAACCTATATATATATATATATATATATATATATATATATATATATATATATATATATATATATATATATATATATATATATTTATACTTATACATGGATATGTATATTTATCACCAAAAGTCCATTGATAAATATTTGTAATAAATAAAAGGATACAATATACTCTCGTAAAATTTTCTAAAATATTTAATATATCTTTAACTATATATAAATCCCATTACATATAAAAAGCTCTATAAATCAGTTTATATTAAGCCAATAATAACTAATGATTCTATTTAATGACACAACAAACATAAATAATATTAATAGAGTCTGGATGACAACTAAAAATAATTAATGGTAAACATAGTAAATTTGGGTGGGCCTGTCATGCTCCCACATACATTGGTCTACAGAAACAGTCCTATAAATAATCTAAGATACCCTGTCAATATTAATAATATTAATATTATTCATATATACAATTATTTTAAGAACCATTTATTTATCCTATTTAAAGTAAGGTAGAGGTATACCTCCCAAATTATGTCGACCTGGACGTCTGTGTACGCACTGTCTGACCTACATGGGCTTGGGCTTGGTTCGGGTCAAGTTCGGGCTGACATGACACAACCGAGTCACCTAAAAATCTATATTCTTAATTAATAAATAATTAAATCAAATATAGGAGTTAAGTCGTAACTTGGCCTGGTTTTCCTAGTTAGGGTACACTCATGGCTGGGCCTTCCCTACCAGGGCTAATACACTAGTCAAAGCACGCCACTGCACTATCTGTGCCATGATTTCTAACCGTCTTATACTTTAAAACTCCACCATGGCTAAAGTCATCTACCGTAATAATTAATTAAGTAATTATTTATATTTTTTTAAAATCACCATTTAATTCAAATAGATAAATAAATAATATTATCAAAATTTCGGGAAGAGGGGTTACAAATCTACCCACCTTAAAAATAATTTTGTCCTCGAAATTTATGGGAAGTGTCCATCAGTTATGTTGGAAGACGGGATCCACTAGCTATCACTTATTCTCATGGTCATTTTGAAATTGTAATTTCATGAGGACTACTACCCACCTTTGGTCACACTACTCCCTCAAAATACATGTCACTAAAACTTTATAACCATCCAACTAATTGCTAAAATTGCTACCAATAGATATCTACTGCATATGGCACATATAACCAAAATTTAACAAGCGACAAATACACACAAGTAGCTAAGAAATATTGATAAATTCTAATAAGCATGACTATTCGTCACTCTGAAATAGAAAGGACAGACAGATAAGGAAGAATAATCGAGAGCCATTATGAAGTTTCAAGAACGGTAGAGAGTATCCAATGATGCAGATAGAAAGAAAGTCCATGAACCATTGACTTATTTGCTAGAGTGGGCTACTCTAGTCCAATTACTTGCTAATTCGAAGAACCCTTTATTTCTCAGAGGGGCTTGCAATCCGTGTAATACAGAAGTTCCATTCTCGAAATTCTAGACATGTTTTATAATAGAACATAATTTAAGAAATCAAGATTGTGATCCTTTCCGTGGTTATTTAAACACACGAGCAAGGGATATTAATGTAATACAAGATCGTATTACGACTTCTAGGTAAATGAAATAAGGGTTACGAATGACATCACATTCTAAGAGATGGAGACTACATAATAGGTATAGGGATCTATCTCAAATAGTTCGGTTTTATAGTCCAATAATGGTGGTTTACATGGATGGGTTTTACTGGGTCTTAATGGGTTCCTAATTGGACATCAATCGTTGGTTGGATGAACCTCGAATTTCAGTCTATATTGACTGGACAAGATCCCAATGATTAGACTATTTCTACTAGGTTAGGGTAACCTAGAATAGGTTTCAACCTAAGTGGTTGAGCTAGATGGGCAGTCGGATTGGTTAAATAGGTTCTGTAAAGCCCAAAAATGCATCTTCCATGACTTTTGTGTTTAAGTAGCATGGGAAGGCACAATTGAGTGGCACACTAGTGACATGTGCGTAGTGGGCTTCGAGTCGATCACAACCATATATTTGGTCGAAATATTCGAATCGAAGTTGAGTCTCTAATTGTAGTCGGAAAGTATACGGGTATTATAGTAAGGGTTATAGCTAGTCCTTTTGACCTGGAAGTCGTACCATAAAAATAGAGTACAAGGGAACGTGTTTGAGTAGGACATGATATGTCTACATAAAGGTGGAGTCGACTATGTCTTGTATGTAAAATTTGTTGGAAGGTAACAGCTAGCCTCGTGCTCCGATTATTAATGACACGGCCGGGGACACAAAATGATCTAAGTGGAAGTCTATGGGGCACTAATTATCATCTTAATGGAATTTATTCTAATCAATCGGTAATCCTCGTATATCCCAAAAATTTAGAAGGCTTACAGTCTACTCACCTTAGAAGCTAGGACATGGTTTTAGGAATAATGAGGTTAGAAGAATTTCAAAGTCTGGGTATTGTACCCCGACTCTTTTTAATAAAGAATAAGACATGGCATAACGGAATACGGTAGATAAAAGTCAAGTCAAGAATCGTTCCTCCATAAATAGAAAACGGTTGATAGAATGATCTACCCATCCACAATATACAAGAGTTGTCGACGGGATAACCAACTCTAGGGCACATCATATTAAAAGATTTCTAACAACTGAGTCATGAAATTCTATTTGTGTCAAGCCTGTCAAACTATTGTCACAAGGGTTCTAGTGGTATGGGTTGTAGTGATCACGTATTACTGTTAACAACTGGTAGATCATAATATGACAGGGTATTTAAGCTATGGTATTGGCTAAGCTAGTGACTGTGGTGTTCTAATACTAGTTAGGTCTTAATAATAAAATTTACATAACTAGGATAATATTTGTTGGAAACCAATCTCGGGATGAGTGTCTACCATAGTCATGGTAAATGATTGTTCTTACCTGTAGCTCACCTTCCCGAAAGTTTTTTGAAATATTTTTTTATTATTAATTATTTTAATTGAATGGTGATTTTCAGAATTTTATAAATAATTATTTAGTTAATTATTACGGTAGATGACTTTAGCCATGGTTGAGTTTTGAAGTACCAGACGACTAGGAATCATGGCACGGATAGTGCAGTGGCGTTCCTTGACTAGTGTATTAGCCATGATGTAACTCCACCTTCCTGATTTTTTTAAAAAAATATAATAAAGTAAAGTTTTATATTACTATTGATTAAACAAATTAAATTGTTACATACTTTAAATATATTCAAGTATTTATATCATTTTCTTGTTTTTATCTCAGCCTTGGGCCATTCCTTATTGGGCTTTTTATTCATGGGCTTCCCTTGATTAGGGCTGATATTAAACATCTTAGGCATACTGTAGCTTCCATTTAGTTTAACCTAATATTCCTCATAATTCTTTCTTCTTCTTCAGCAACAGAGGTTGCGTGAGGAGTAAGGAGAGATTCAAAATCTCTAACCGAATTCTCCAGCCTAGATTTTCAAATTCCCGTCATTCCTAACCGATCGAAGCCTTATTTAATCCCCACAAATTCTATTTATTCATTCTTACCAATTGTCTTCAGTTTTTTCAAATTGAGATTGAGAGAGAGAGAGAGAGAGAGGAAGAGCAGAGCTCATATTTTCCTCCTCGTCGAGTATCAATGGAGAATTAGTAAGTTTTGGTTAATTTCATTCATGTTCTATGAATTTTAGAATATTTGAGGAATGATTTTTGATCTCCTCCTCGGAACAGATCGATTCATTTCACTCTTTCTAGCTGAGCAATCGATCCTTTTTCTTTGAAGTCAGTAATTGCGCTCTGGTGGATCAGTCCCTGGTGAGTGGTTCTGGAAACCTTTTTGATCCAATTTGATCCTTGATCTTCGACCTGAACTGAAGTAGGAATTCTATATGATAGTTGTTTTCGTCTTACATTCTTCTTTGGAAACTCTCGATTGGTTGCCTTAATTGATCAATTCAACCAGTATAGAAATGAGGTTTTGTTTCAATCGTAAAATTCAATATTAGATTATTGCTGATTCCTTTTGATCAGTTCTAGAATTTTAGATCTAGGATTTCCTGATCACTCAGGTTCGATTGATCAAGTCAGAGGTGAACTTTTTGATTAGATCAATCTAGTCTTGTGATTGACAAATCATGAAAATTTCTAGTTGAACCTATTCTTAATTGTGTTCTCTTATTTTTTTTATTTTGTGTCAGTTTTTTGGGAGGTTTCAAGCTAGTATCTGTTTCTACAGTGTATGACACGACTGGTTCAGGTATATTATTGATCTCCTAAGTATCAGTGTTCCTAAGTTAGTTAGCTATTCATAAGAATCATAAATACACTTGGATTTCTGGAAGCCAAGTTCAATTGAACTTAAGGAGTCGATTGTAAATCAATCTTCATAGATTAGAATATTTTGGTTCTCATGTTTTTACTTAAACTAATTTTAAGGTTAAACATTCAAATTGGTTGCTAATTCCTTGACATGGCAGTAAGTAAATAGTTAATTGTTAGAAATATTTCAGTTAGGATGATTGACTAGATGATGCTAAGAAGGGGTTCATTGACCCTGGTGGCAAGGGATGTCTCAGTACACTAAGTTGAACTATAGGACAGAGATTTACTATGTTTTGGAAGTTGAGACCCCTATAGCAATATCCTGATCCAGCTAACTGAACCTAAGATTACATATATCAATAATTATTCAGTCTAATGAATCTAGACTTCATATGTAGTCTTGGTCCAATTGGATGAATCTGAACACTGCTATAGTAGGTAAACCTGGGAGCTAGGTTAGTGATTGATTCATTGTTGGAATTAGGATTCAAATCCAGTACTGTAAGCCTAGAGTAGGATGGTGTATCATATTGAGTCTGAATGTTCCTGGGAACTTAATTGCCAACTTGTTTCAGGATTGGGTTGATCTATATTTATGAATACAGCATTTTGGGTTGATACTGGGAACCTGAGCAGGATATTTTGCTTTATAAGTTTATGCTTATTGTCCATCTGAATGAATAGGCTTTAATTTGGGTTGTCCTGATGTTGAATGGAAATTGAGGTCTGGTATTTAAATTGGACTGAACCTTATTGAGATAATTTTGTTAAGAATTTGATTATTAGCACTATCCTATTTTAGGACTGAATTGATTTGGAAATTAAATTAGCAGTTGTCCTCATGATGAGTTATTTAATACTGAAGCAGGGCAGGGACAGTAAGATTGATTTCAGGAAATTATCCTGAGAATGAATATAGATCTTTATTTCTGGAGTCTAATACAGACTATGGGATAACAATTTCTAGTTTGAGAGGGGCTGTGTAGTAGTTTTGGACTATCATGATCACGTATTTATATCTAGTGATGTTTTGAGTGATTTAACCCATAACTGAACTGAACTTCACATAAAATTGTGTTAGGACAGTAACTGATTTGAGATATCAGTTTCTTAGTAAAACTGAACTGTGGTTCCAACTTGACTGATATAAGAATGGATATGTTGAGTTGAACTACAACTCTTTAGTTAGGATATATGGTAGATAGAATTGGGTTAGTGTCCTGTTCAAGTTATGTTAACTTTTCAATTTAGGTTTTGCTTCCAAATGCCATATGGTGTAGGCTGAAACCAGGGTTCAATTCGAATTAGGAATTGTAACAGTCGGGACTGTTTTGATTCAGATACTTTTAGCAGTCCTGCTTAGGGACTGAACAGGATTTGTGGACTATCATGTGCAGGAAATTAATATCAGTGAATACACAGGTGATATGCGAAGACTGACATTGGGACTGATATTGATTACATATATGACTGGTTACTGGTTTACATTGAAAAGTGACTAAATGTATGTATATAGCAATCTTATGTGTTCACTGAACTTTTGTTCAGAAACCTGTCAGTACAAATCAGTGGAGGGTTACAATGTTTCAGTCCTGTACATAGGATATTGCTAAGACCTGAGAACTAGGATCCAATAGTTTGCATATAGGTTGTGTATAGACTGGTATTCACTGAGATAGGAATGTAAATATGGACTGTCAAGGTGCAGGATATTAAGTGGGGATGTCTGATGCTAAGAATGGAACCCAACTGGTTTTTCAACCTGAGACAAAGTAGTAGAGTAGACTGAGATGGAATTTCCAATCTCCTATCTGTGATACCATGATTTGTTAGACTGAATTGTACCATACCCTACTTGAAATGTCCTGTTCCATGTTAAGGATTAATTACAATCAGTTTACTTAGGACTGTCTTGTATCCATCCTATGAGCTAAGCCTACCTTGAGATAACAGGTGGACACCCTAGTAGTTGGCTTAGAGTTTTAAGTTGTGGCCACATTGGTATTTTGTATGACATTTAAGTAATCATGACGGCCTTGATAGAACCAAATAGGAGAAATCTTTAACTAATGTATTTGTCTAGTACTAGATTATGTAAATTATATATAAGGTAATTTAGTGTTATCAAGATAGAACCAAGGATTGTATTAGTGATCTTTTAGTTCTAATACCAACTTTACATTGTTGACTTGTCAAGCTGTAAATCATAACAGGAGGATTTCCAGCTTTACTACCCTTTCTCGATCACCCGGAGCAAGGCAAGTATACTCCTCGGATTTGTTCACTTCTTATGTCTTGCATATTCATTCTTGTACCTCCTTGTTGACATGATGTATCACGGTATTGTCTGGTTTCATGTTTCATGTATTACTTGTGTCTGTGAGGAGAAATACTATAGATATGTGATCAAACTCTGTTACTATTCATATGAATAGCTTGGGTCCCGCATTGTGCACGCAGGACCAAAACCGTACCATTTCATGTTCATTGTATCTACCCAAGCCGATTACACAATCTAAAAGTATTTCAATATTGCACATGTCAGGATTCAGGTTGTATTTCAGGATTCATAGTTGTATTTCATGTTCAGGTTGTATTTCATGATTCAGGTTGCACTTCATGTTCAGGTTGTATTTTATGTTCAGGACTCATACCATGTTCCCTGTTTTACTTTTAGTATTTCCTGCTCAGTTTCATGTCTTGTCTCATTTCTCGTTCTTTATATATATTTCCTATTTCTTGTTCATACCATGATGTTCATGTTCATTTCTTTGGATATACTTAGCTCCGCTCCTAACTAGGATATGTTGCAGGTGCTTGCAGGATATTGTTCTACTCTATGGGCCAGAGCCCAGGATATTAGCTGAACAGGATGAGACTTAGCTTGAGGCTTCAGGTTTAGACTACTTAGCTTTACTTTTAGATATTGACTTCAGAGTTCATAGCACTTTTCATTCCTATTGATTCTGGTACCTTATGATATCTGGATTTGTGGATTACAGTGATCTTTCTGGGAACGTTTTATAGATGTTGTGATTTTTACTTGCCTTGATTATCTGGTTAGATTTCCCTAGCTTTTGGTACATCTTACTTTATTATGTCTAACAATGAAGGCTGGGCGTGTCCGACTCGTGTCCGATTATTCGGGAATGGGTCGTGACATATTTTTAGTGGTGGCCCATGCAGGTCCATCCTAATGGTACCTAGGTCTTAGCGTACTATTGGGGGACTTGATTAACCTAGGGAAACTTGATCACAGCATAGAAAAAATCGAGAAATTAGGGTATATCAGGTATATTGATATCATTAAACACTTGTTGTTTTAGGATTAGGACATTTTAACAGTTTTTTGTTTTTCAGATAGTTCAAGCACGCAACACCGGAACAGTCAATCCATCTACACTTGAAGGTTTCAAGCTCACATTACCTTCTATCACTCTACTATTCCCATGGGTAGTACGCAGTAGACAGAGATGTTTGAAGAGTCCCTTGACGTCCAAAGAGAGCATGCCATCCTTTTCCAAGCTAGACTTGTAGATACACTCTTCGAGCCAGAAAGGACTTCTGATTTCCAGACTCTTGGGTCATTGGACTTCCCCGACACCGAGCGCACATTTTGCATCGAGGAGCAGATCGTGAACCTGGAGCCGCCATTGAAGACCATCCAAGTTTTTGAGGATCCAACTCCTCTGAAGATTGAAGTCATCAACCGGGAGATCCAACTCGTAGCACATACCACAAGATGGGAAGCTAAAGCCTAGAAGAGACATGAAGACTTATGACGAAGACAACAACTACCCTGGACCCACAAAGCATCGCAACACTCAGACAGTGCTTATTCAGTCACACCATCAGCTGTATCATCAGAGGCAGATTCAGGCCACATTCGTTTTGTGTTCTGCAAAAGGACGGAACATCATGATTGATGAGTGCTGCAAGAGAAGGAGGCTATACTCATTCCACGAATCGCCTGCCCATCAAGACAAGGTCCAGAGATCATTGATCACACTGCCCAAGGACGAGCACTAGGACTACAGCAAAGGGACCTACCTCTCTAGATTCAGCAATTACATGGAGCACTACCGCAGGAACCAATCTACGTCATAACAGTGAAGAAGATGGAAGTAATTCCATTCCCGGAGGAATACTGAAGATAGATTGAAGGCAGAAGGCTTCTTTTGCATGGTTGGAGGAAACCATGTATTGTGATTCGTAACCCAGTCTTCCTTTAAATTCCTCTTAGCATCTAAATCATTCTCGAAACTTCTTGTTTCTTGTTTGAAATCCTGATTGATTTTCGAAACTTATTTCAAGATATTGTTTCTTATTCGGTAAGCTTGTTTCAGATCTACAATTTGATAATTGTTTGAAATTCACTATTCGATACCCTGTTTCATATTCATGGCTTATTTTTTTTGCTTCTATTTGAAAAGTTTCCTATTTTGAACCATGTGCTAGTCGAGATTTTATTCCTATCCGAAATTTTATTTTGAAACTTGATCCCAATCAAAACATTGTTGAACCTTCACTCCTATCTTGACACTTGCTTAAGATTCAGTCCCTATTCGAGACTTCGTTTGAAGACTTTGGTTGCTATTTTGAGAAATTGTTTCCTATTTGTTACTTGTTCCTGTTCAAGAATTTGTTTCTGTTCACGACCTTGTTTGATCTCGTTTCCTAATTTAGATTTCGCTTGTTTCATATCCACGAATCCCATGCTTGTTTTCCACTCCCTAATTGATACACTGTTTTCTATTCATTATCCGTGGTCTTGCTTCTTGTTCGAGATCTTCTATTCGATAATTACTTTCCATCTGCGACTTTGTATTCTATTGAAGATTTTATTTTCCATTCGAACTCTGTTGAGATTTCATTATTATTTGAGATTTTGTTGAACTCTGTTTCTGGTATGAGATTTTGCTTCGAGATTTTGTTTCTATTCTATACTTTGTATTCTGTTCACCCTCCGAGATTTTGTTATCTATTCGGGCATTTGATTCCTATATGAGGTTGTTGGCCAATTGAGATTCTGGTTATTGTTCGAAACTTCGTTTCGTGTTCAAGATCTATTTCAGAAAATCTCTTTGTTGTTTCTTAGTACCTAATAAATCCTTGTATTCTAATAAGCAGATAATACTATTTTTGTGACTTGGACTATGAGAACCCATTTTGAATTCCTTGAATTCTTTTTGAAATTCTTATGGATAACGTCGAGAGACTACTCAATGACCTACTAGGGCGTGGCAGTTGCACACTGCAACCATTATCTGGATTATGGAGACTAAGGGTTCACTGCAGCCAGCAGCGCACTGGCGAGTCGGGAACTTTAAGTTGAAATAATTTCTGGTATTTGTCAATTTTTGAGTATTATCGAGACTTTGTCCAAAAACTTTCATATTGATCTCTTGAGTTGTTTCGTTAACACTTGTTTGAATTGATAAAGTTGATAGAGTATTCGGTAACATATCGTTGTTTGAGTCATGGAACTGAATGTTCGCTGCAGCCAGATGTACACTGGCAAGACAGGATTCTAAGTACAGTGATTTCAGATGGCTATATGCTTTCGGACACCCTAGAGACTATATATCTTTTCGTATGATTATTGATATTTCAAAAATTGCAATCCTTGTACGTTTTCCTTGATTTGACACTAATACTTCTTGGATAGTTCTATCTGATTTCTCAAATCGATCGTTGCAAATTCTCTTCCTACATTTTATTGTCGGACTATTTGACTTCATAGACTTAGATTCCATTCCATCAAATTTTACCAAATCTATATTTTAATCATGTTTTGTCTAAACTTGATCTGATCATACCTATCTAACAGTGATTCTCCTATCGTGCTAAACTTTCAATCATGCCTGAAAGATAGTGCCCTCACGACTTATCCTCTAAGTTGTAATTGAAATTCACTCCATTTCGTGACTGTTTGATCCTCGATCCTTGTCAAAGCATGATATCTCAAACTTCTTGTGTGTACTTAGTCTCAAGGCTCAGAGCGTCATGGGATCGGCAGAAGCACTGGGCGGATAGTAGCAGACGGCCACTGGGAGTTCGCAGTTGGAGATAGAGTATTCCTGAAGATCTCACCAACTAGAGGTGTCATTCATTTCGGCAGAGACGGGGAGCTCAGTCCGAGGTATATCAGTTCTTTCGATGTGACGGCACGGATTGGCGATGTGGTATATCGACTAGCGCTTCCAGCTAGCTTGGAGGGAGTGCACGACGTCTTCCATGTGTCCCAGCTTCGACGCTACATTCCAGACCCGAGCCATGTGGTGGAAAACTCAGAGTTAGAGGTGGGTCCGAGCTTGACCTACGAGGAGCAGCCAGTGGAGATCCTTGACCGGAGGGAGAAGCGCCTGCGAAACCAGACTATTCCACTTGTTCACATCAAGTGGAGACACCACTCTCCGGTAGAGTCCACATGGGAGCGTGAGGATGAGATGCGAGAGCACTACCCTAGATTGTTTACTTGATTGTATTTTTGTATTTTAAATTTCCATTTCAATAAATATTTTGTGGTGTTCGTGAATCAATTTTAGAATATTTTTGAATTTCGTGGGCAAAATTTTTCAAGGGAGAGAGATTTGTAACTCCACCTTCCTGATTTTTTTAATATATATATATATATATAATAAAGTAAATTTTTATATTACTATTGATTAAACAAATTAAATTGTTACAAACTTTAAATATATGCAAGTATTTATATCATTTTCTTGTTTTCGTCTCAGCCTTGGGCCATTCCTTATTGGGCTTTTTATTCATGGGCTTCCCTTGATTATGGATGATATTAAACATCTTAGGCATACTGTAGCTTCCATTTGGTTTAACCCAACGTTCCTCACAATTCTTTCTTCTTCTTCAGCAACAGAGGTTGCGTGAGGAGTAAGGAGAGATTCAAAATCTCTAACCGAATTCTCCAGCCTGGATTTTCAAATTCCCGCCATTCCTAACCGATCGAAGCCCTATTTAATCCCCACAATTTCCATTTATTCATTCTTACCAATTGTCTTCAATTTTTCCAAATTGAGATCGAGAGAGAGAGAGAGAGAGGAAGAGCAGAGCTCCTATTTTTCTCCTCGTCGAGTATCAATGGAGAATTAGTAAGTTTTGGTTAATTTTTTTCATGTTCTATGAATTTTAGAATATTTGAGGAATGATTTTCGATCTCCTCCTTGGAACAGATCGATTCACTTCACTCTTCCTGGCTGAGCAATCGATCCTTTTTCTTTGAAGTCAGTAATTGCACTCTGGTGGATCAGTCCCTGGTGAGTGGTTCTGGACACCTTTTTGATCCAATCTGTTCCTTGTTCTTCGACCTGAACTGAAGTAGGAATTCTATTTGATAGCTGTTTCCGTCTTACATTCTTCTTTGGAAACTCTCGATTGGTTGCCTTGATCAATTCAACCAGTGTAGAGATGAGGTTTTGTTTCAATCGTGAAATTCAAAATTAGATTATTGCTGATTTCTTTTGATCAGATCTAGAATTCTAGATCTGGGATTTCCTGATCACTCAGGTTCGATTGATCAAGTCAGAGGTGAACTTTCTGATTAGATCAATCTACTCTTGTGATTGACAAATCATGATAATTTTCAGTTGAACCTATTCTAAATTGTGTTCTCTTATTTTTTTATTTATTTTTGTGTCAGATTTTTGGGTGGTTTCAAGCTAGTATCTGTTTCTACAGTATGACACGACTGGTTCAGGTATATTCTTGATCTCCTAAGTATCAGTGTTCCTAAGTTAGCTAGCTATTCATAAGAATCATAATACACTTGGATTTCTGGAAGCCAAGTTCAATTGAACTTTAGGAGTCGATTGTAAATCAATCTTCATAGATTAGAATATTTTGGTTCTCATGTTTTACTTAAACTAATTTTAAGGTTAAACATTCAAATTGGTTGGTAATTCCTTGACATGGCAGTAAGTAAATAGTTAATTGTTAGAACTATTTCAGTTAGGATGATTGACTAGATGACGCTAAGAAGGGGTTCATTGACCCTGGTGGCAAGGGATGTCTCAGTACACTGAGCTGAACTATAGGACAGAGATTTACTGTGTTTTGGAAGTTGAGACCCCTATAGCAATATCTTGATCTAGCTAACTAAACCTAAGATTGCATATATCAATAATTGTTCAGTCTAATGAATCTAGACTTCATATATAGTCTTGGTCCAGTTGGATGAATCTGAACACTGCTATAGTAGGTAAACCTGGGAGCTAGGTTAGTGATTGATTCATTGTTGGAATTAGGATTCAAATCCAGTACTGTAAGCCTAGAGTAGGATGGCATATCATTTTGAGTCTGAATGTTCCTGGGAACTTAATTGCCAACTTGTTTCAGGATTGGGTTGATCTATATTTATGAATGTAGCATTTTGGGTTGATACTGGGAACCTGAGCAGGATATTTTCCTTTATAAGTTTATGCTTATTGTCCAGCTGAATGAAATAGGCTTTAATTTGGGTTGTCCTGATATTGAATTAAAATTGAGGTCTGGTATTTAAATTGGACTGAACCTTATTGAGATAATTTTGTTAAGAATTTGATTATTAGCAGTATCCTATTTTATGACTGAAGTGATTTGGAAATTAAATTGGTAGTTGTCCTCATGATGAGTTATTTAATCCTGAAGCAGGACAGGGACAGTAAGATTGATTTCAGGAAATTATCCTGAGAATGAATATGGATCTTTATTCCTGGAGTCTAATACAGACTATGGGATAGCAATTTCCAGTTTGAGAGGGGCTGTGTAGTAGTTTAGGACTGTCATGATCAAGTATTTATATCTAGTGATGTTTTGAGTGATTTAACCCATAACTGAACTGAACTTCACATAAAATTGTGTTAGGACAGTAACTGATTTGAGATATCAGTTTCTTAGTGAAACTGAACTGTAGTTCCAACTTGACTGATACAAGAATGGATGTGTTGAGTTGAACTACAACTCTTTAGTTAGGATATATGGTAGATAGAATTGGGTTAGTGTCCTGTTCAAGTTATGTTAACTTTTCAATTTAGGTTTGGCTTCCAAATGCCATATGGTGTAGGCTGAAACCAGGGTTCAATTCGAATTAGTAATTGTAATAGTGGGGACTGTTTTGATTCAGATACTTTTAACAGTCCTGCTTAGGGACTGAACAGGATTTGGGGACTATTATGTGCAGGAAATTGATATCAGTGAATACACAAGTGATATGCTAAGACTGACATTGGGACTGATATTGATTACATATAGGACTGGTAACTGGTTTACAGTGGAAAGTGACTGAATGTATGTATATAGCAATCTTATGTGTTCACTGAACATTTGTTCAGAAACCTGTCAGTACAAATCATTGGAGGGTTACAATGTTTCAGTCCTGTACAAGGGCTATTGCTGAGACCTGAGAACTAGGATCCAATAGTTTGCATCTAGGTTGTGTATAGACTGGTATTCACTGAGATAGGAATGTATCTATGGACTGTCAAGGTGCAGGACATTAAGTGGGGATGTTTGATGCTAAGAATGGAACCCAACTGGTTTTTCAACCTGAGACAAAGTAGTAGAGTAGACTGAGATGGAATTTCCAATCTCCTATCTGTGATACCATGATTTGTTAGACTGAATTGTACCTTGCCCTACTTGGAATGTCCTGTTCCATGTTAAGAATTAATTACAATAAGTTTACTTAGGACTGTCTTGTATCCATCCTATGAGCTAAGCCTGCCCTGAGATAACAGGTGGACACCGTAGTAGTTGGCTTAGAGTTTTAAGTTGTGGCCACATTGGTATTTTGTATGACATTTAAGTAATCATGAAGGCCTTGATAGAACCTAATAGGAGAAATCTTTAACTAATGTATTTGTCTAGTACTAGATTATGTAAATTATATATAAGGTAATTTAGTGTTATCAAGATAGAACCAAGGATTGTATTAGTGATCTCTTAGTTCTAATACCAACTTTACATTGTTGACTTATCAAGCTGTAAATCATAACAGTAGGATTTCCAGCTTTACTACCCTTTCTCGATCACCCGGAGCAAGGCAAGTATACTCCTCGGATTTGTTCATTTCTCATGTCTTGTATATTCATTCTTGTACCTCCTTGTTGACACGATGTATCACGGTTTTGTCTGGTTTCATGTTTTATGTATTACTTGTGTCTGGGAGGGAAAATACTATAGATATGTGATCAAACCTTGTTACTATTTATGTGAATAGCTTGGGTCCTGCATCGTGCACGCGGGACCAAAGTCGTACCATTTCATGTTCATTGCATCTACCCAAGCTGATCACACAATCTAAAAGTATTTCAATATTGCATATGTCAGGATTCAGGTTGTATTTCAGGATTCATGGTTGTATTTCATGTTCAGGTTGTATTTCATGATTCAGGTTGCACTTTATGTTCAGGTTGTATTTCATGTTCAGGACTCATACCATGTTCTCTGTTTTACTTTCAGTATTTCCTGCTCAGTTTCATGTCTTGTCTCATTTCTCGTTCTTTATATATATTCCATGTTTCTTGTTCATACCATGATGTTCATGTTCATTACCTTGGATATACTTAGCTCCGCTCCTGACTAGGATATATTGCAGGTGCGTGCAGGATATTGTTCTACTCTATGGGCCAGAGCCCAGGATATTAGCTGAGCAGGATGAGACTTAGCTTGAGGCTTCAGGTTTAGACTACTTAGCTTTACTTTTAGATATTGACTTTAGAGTTCATAGCACTTTTCATTCCTGTTGATTCTGCTACCTTATGATATCTGGATTTATGGATTTTGGTAATCTTTCTGGGAACGTTTATAGATGTGTTATTTTTACTTTTCTTGATTATCTGGTTAGATTTTCCTAGCTTTTGGTACAGCTTACTTCATTGTGTCTAACAATGAAGGCTGGCGTGTCCGACTCGTGTCCGATTATTCGGGAGCGGGTCGTGACACATGCCAGGAAGACCCAGCCATAAGTGTGTCATAATTAGGAAACCTGGCCAAGTTGCGACAAGACCATAATAGTTAATTTTCATTATATATTAATTGACGTTTAAGTGACCCGGTTGTACCAAACTGGTCCGGACTTGACCCAAACCAAACCCGGGCCCATGTAATGTGTTAGAGCGACCAAAGACTTTCACGACAATAGATACATTGTATAGATGTGCGTACTTCCTAATTTATGTATGGTCTAGTAAATATTTTATAAATAAATTTGCCATAAAAATATCGATAATGTTTTTATTGATAATTATAGTGAATATTTCCTTAAACTATATTTTGGGATTGTGGGATTT